>JALJAT010000093.1:0-51710 GCA_034768735.1 Schistosoma mekongi | reverse complement strand
ACAATGTTGATGTTCACATGGGGGATTCGACTTGCCAGTCCCAATCCAAAATTAAATAAACACTTGTGAATAATGATATATCTAGGCAATGCTGTTCAGGATGCACATATAGCAACAGAGGCTGACCGTCTGTAGTCCATAACGAAATCAACGGAATATACAAGTTCATCCTAATAGTGTAAACGACTGGTTTATATTTAGGCACACAATTGTTTAGTTTGAATGCACTAGCATTAAACTTGTCATTCAATTTATAGGGGGGGGGGGGGGGGGGGGGGGAACTCATTTTAAGGGAATATAACAATAAGTATCGCTTTATTAAACGGGTTCTTAATGTAACCGAAATGGCTTGAAATTTCACCATTAACCGAAAAATCTCAGGCCAGTAAAGGTAATTACTCAATAATAATGATTTTCTGTATATATATCGTTTGATCACTACTATTCTATGCATGTAATGAATTACTTCGGTTACTAAACAAAAATATAATCAGTTGATGAAATCCCCTGGAAGCTTAAAAGTAAACATACAAACAGGTTTTATAATTTAATTGGTAGAACAACTGACACTATAGCCTAGGAATGACAGGATAACTCTAGTGAAAATGTACTTAACATTTCAATTTTGCAACAAATACATGAATAGCCGTGATAGAAAAGGAGAATGCTCAGAGTTAACACAAAATAGAGTAATGTATTGTTCTATTACGACACGATTATAAGCATTCATTTACATGCATGATCAGAATGATATGAGTTTCAGTTCGTACAGATATTTAGTGTCACTGTAAAGACATTCATAACACACAAACAGCTGATTTGAAAACCAAACCAACTGCAAGAATGTTTACGGTTCTAAGACATTAAATATATGTATTGTGGCATGGAGCATATACTACAGAGAAACGCGCGCTCCTTGACCAGTGCGTTACGATTTCGAAAACCGGCTGAGTTAGCAGAATGGATCACATGTGGGATAAAACCAAGAGTATTTGGAATTCGGGTGTTGAAGTAAAGCTAGTAGTATCGTGCCATGTTTGTCCTGTACATAATCATCTATAGGTTCTGGTTACTGACGCACTTCAGTGGCGAGATACCGGGTTCGGCGAACATTCATCGTGAGTTATTGGAGTCTGCAAGGTTGATATTTGGGTAAAATCTCATAAAAAGGGAAAAAAAGAGAAAAAGGATTTTTTTTGTGTAGTGCACAGGTATAACTTGAGAGATCTTATTTCTCAGATAATAGTCCCGAGTGTAGGTACGGTATGCAATATTAATTGAGGTGTAGGTCATATCATGCAGCAGTTTATAAAAAAGGATTAAGTTTGTTCTCAGTCTTCTTTTCCATAGAGGTTCAAGTCCGAGCATGTGACATCTAGTTTTGTAGTCTATTTTAGAATTACCTTTAATCATCTGCCGTGTTAAGTAGCGTTGCACACTCTCTACTCTGATTTTGTCACTTGTTCGTAGATCGCTAAATAGGAAGGAACAGTATTCAAGTATAGGTCTTACACATATTTTGTACAGACTGAGTCTTGACTCATTTTGATGAAAGTTTCTTAGAATGAAGCCTAGGAGCCGTCGTGATTTAGACAGTTTGGCAGAAATGTGTTCAGAAAAGTTAATGTTGTGGGAATATTGTATGCCTAGGTCGGTTACCGTATTAAGTTTAGGGAGTTTGTGGTTGCTAAGTACAAGTTGAACTTCAAGTTTTGGGTCCCCCACGCACAACCACCACCCCGTTTATATTCTCTATTGCAGTGGTATAACATACAATCTTGAATGGCTAATTCTGAGTCAGTAACTGAGGAGGAACACCATGTTTCTGTGACAAATGTTAAAGAAGGTTTAGTTAATAAGGCTGTAGTTCTTAGAGTTGATATTTTATTAAGAAGTGAGCGGGTGTTAATTACTAAAAAGGTTTAGAAGGGAAGAGTGAATTGTGAAGAATCGAATAAGATCTTTATCTAAGTCGTTCGTGTTTGGTATAACTAGATGTTGGTTTGAACGGGCAGTCTGACTGTTTGAGCTAATGTTTGGGCTGGCTGTATTGCTAATGAGACTAGTGACTGCCTGATCCCAAAAAATTATGCATGGTAGTCAGAGATAATAGGATGTTCAAAGCAGTTTGAGTTAGGCGAAATGGCAGCTCGTTGACGATGTGCATGAATTAATGTGCGCCCTAGTAGCTTACCAAGAGTATAAGTATAATTGTAGTAGTGAGGAGGGAAAGTAGAACCACTTACACTATTTGAATAGGTTCATAATGAAGGGTTACCAGGGCTTGGAGCATACTAGTGTGTAATTGGCGCCCTAAAATGTCTTACAAAGTTATTTGCGACAGGGCAATAAGAAGAGTTGTGTACTTGTTCGCCGCTTGGTTTACGCTGATAGTTAAACGAGCTATGTTTTGATTGGTTACGTACAGCCAGTGTACGCTTACGACCTTGATTACAACTGAGTCGATTAAATTTAGAAAATAAGGCCTTCCTTCCTATTTAGCGATCTACGAACAAGTGACAAAATCAGAGTAGAGAGTGTGCAACGCTACTTAACACGGCAGATGATTAAAGGTAATTCTAAAATAGACTACAAAACTAGATGTCACATGCTCGGACTTGAACCTCTATGGAAAAGAAGACTGAGAACAAACTTAATCCTTTTTTATAAACTGCTGCATGATATGACCTACACCTCAATTAATATTGCATACCGTACCTACACTCGGGACTATTATCTGAGAAATAAGATCTCTCAAGTTATGCCTGTGCACTACACAAAAAAAATCCTTTTTCTCTTTTTTTTCCCTTTTTATGAGATTTTACCCAAATATCAACCTTGCAGACTCCAATAACTCACGATGAATGTCGCCGAACCCGGTATCTCGCCACTGAAGTGCGTCAGTAACCGAACCTATAGATGATTAATGTACAGGAAAACATGGCACGATCGACATGCTTTTCGTCAAACACACGAATTCCAATCTCTATTTATTTATTTATTTATTTATTTATTTATTTATTTATTTATTTATTTATTTATTTATTTATTTATTTATTTATTTATTTATTTATTTATTTATTTATTTATTTATTTATTTATTTATTTATTTATTTATTTATTTATTTATTTATTTATTTATTTATTTATTTATTTATTTATTTATTTATTTATTTATTTATTTATTTATTTATTTATTTATTTATTTATTTATTTATTTATTTATTTATTTATTTATTTATTTATTTATTTATTTATTTATTTATTTATTTATTTATTTATTTATTTATTTATTTATTTATTTATTTATTTATTTATTTATTTATTTATTTATTTATTTATTTATTTATTTATTTATTTATTTATTTATTTATTTATTTATTTATTTATTTATTTATTTATTTATTTATTTATTTATTTATTTATTTATTTATTTATTTATTTATTTATTTATTTATTTATTTATTTATTTATTTATTTATTTATTTATTTATTTATTTATTTATTTATTTATTTATTTATTTATTTATTTATTTATTTATTTATTTATTTATTTATTTATTTATTTATTTATTTATTTATTTATTTATTTATTTATTTATTTATTTATTTATTTATTTATTTATTTATTTATTTATTTATTTATTTATTTATTTATTTATTTATTTATTTATTTATTTATTTATTTATTTATTTATTTATTTATTTATTTATTTATTTATTTATTTATTTATTTATTTATTTATTTATTTATTTATTTATTTATTTATTTATTTATTTATTTATTTATTTATTTATTTATTTATTTATTTATTTATTTATTTATTTATTTATTTATTTATTTATTTATTTATTTATTTATTTATTTATTTATTTATTTATTTATTTATTTATTTATTTATTTATTTATTTATTTATTTATTTATTTATTTATTTATTTATTTATTTATTTATTTATTTATTTATTTATTTATTTATTTATTTATTTATTTATTTATTTATTTATTTATTTATTTATTTATTTATTTATTTATTTATTTATTTATTTATTTATTTATTTATTTATTTATTTATTTATTTATTTATTTATTTATTTATTTATTTATTTATTTATTTATTTATTTATTTATTTATTTATTTATTTATTTATTTATTTATTTATTTATTTATTTATTTATTTATTTATTTATTTATTTATTTATTTATTTATTTATTTATTTATTTATTTATTTATTTATTTATTTATTTATTTATTTATTTATTTATTTATTTATTTATTTATTTATTTATTTATTTATTTATTTATTTATTTATTTATTTATTTATTTATTTATTTATTTATTTATTTATTTATTTATTTATTTATTTATTTATTTATTTATTTATTTATTTATTTATTTATTTATTTATTTATTTATTTATTTATTTATTTATTTATTTATTTATTTATTTATTTATTTATTTATTTATTTAATATACGTGAGTGTTTGTTTGTCGTCTATAGAATCGATGACGAAATACTCGGTAAGGTACAGAGTCGGTCTGGATATCAGTCAATACCTCGAACCATAGTTTACTCTTTGGATGCATATACAAAACGCCTAACACCTCAACTACTGCAGATAACAACATTGTTAATGCTTTTGTATATACCTGTGCCCTAACTTATAATGAAAAAGTCATTGCAGGAGACTTTAACCTCCTAGAGAGACTGACTGTTGGCAGAGGACTGTCCTACGATGAAGAAAACCTTCTTACTACATTAGACTGCACTACTGGACACAGTGTGTACAAAAACTCTCACACAACATTCTCGACCTAGTTTCTGTCATTATGTCACTCTCTGCCACTTCAAGTAGCAAAGAGCTCGAAAGCAGTGATTACAAAATGGCTCTTCCTTTTAATTTTAGTCGCTCCAATAATCATACATTACAAAAAACTAGACAATATCGAGATTATGAAACTGTTGACTGGAATTGTCTGCATACCGTTCTAAGTTTCTCTGACTGGGATAATTTTTCCTATCTATTAGTCTTACAGATACACTAGATATTCTTTATCAAACTAACGATTCATGTTTATATACGATTGCACCTATCAAACTAAGCAACATAATTAAGCCAAATGATTGTATGTACCACTTCACAGTTAGAAGGAGAGTGACTTGTGAAGAATCGAATAAGATCTTTATCTAAGTCGTTCGTGTTTGGTATAACTAGATGTTGGTTTGAACGGGCATTCTGACTGTTGAGCTAATGTTTGGGCTGGCTGTATTGCTAATGAGACTAGTGACTGCCTGATCCCAAAAAATTATCATGGTAGTCAGAGATAATAGGATGTTCAAAGCAGTTTGAGTTAGGCGAAATGGCAGCTCGTTGACGATGTGCATGAATTAATGTGCGCCCGAGTAGCTTACCAAGATATAAAGTCGCAATTGTATAGTAGAGAAGGGAAAGTATAACCACTTACCCTATTGAAGTAGTTCATAATGAAGGTTACCGGGCTTGAGCATACTAGTGTTATGTGGCGCCCTAAAATGTCTTACAAAGTTATTTGCGACAGGGCAATAAGAAGAGTTGTGTACTTGTTCGCCGCTTGGTTTACGCTGATAGTTAACGAGCTATGTTTTGATGGTACGTAAGCAGTTACGCTTACGACCTTGATTACAACTGAGTCGATTAAATTTAGAAAATAAGGCCTTCCTTCCTATTTAGCGATCTACGAACAAGTGACAAATCAGAGTAGAGAGTGTGCAACGCTACTAACACGGCAGATGATTAAAGGTAATTCTAAAATAGACTACAAACTAGATGTCACATGCTCGGATCTGTGAACCTCTATGGAAAAGAAGACTGAGAACAAACTTAATCCTTTTTTATAAACTGCTGCATGATATGACCTTACACCTCAATTAATATTGCATACCGTACCTACACTGGGACTATATCTGAGAAATAAGATCTCTCAAGTATACTGTGCACTACACAAAAAAATCCTTTTTTTCTCTTTTTTTTTCCCTTTTTATGAGATTTTACCCAAATATCAACCTTGCAGACTCCAATAACTCACGATGAATGTTCGCCGAACCCGGTATCTCGCCACTGAAGTGCGTCCGTAACCAGAACCTATAGATGATTATGTACAGGACAAACATGGCACGATACTACTAGCTTTACTTCAACACCCGAATTCCAAAACTCTTGGTTTTATTCCCACATGTGACTCCATTCTGCTAACTCAGCCGGTTTTCGAAATCGTAACGCACTGGTCAAGGAGCGCAGCGTTTCTCTGTAGTATATGCTCCATTGCCACCATACATATATTTAATGTCTTAGAACCGTAAACATTCTGCAGTTGGTTTGGTTTTCAAATCAGCTGTTTGTGTGTTATGAATGTCTTTACAG
This sequence comes from Schistosoma mekongi, assembly GCA_034768735.1. Classification (NCBI taxonomy): domain Eukaryota; kingdom Metazoa; phylum Platyhelminthes; class Trematoda; order Strigeidida; family Schistosomatidae; genus Schistosoma; species Schistosoma mekongi. The sequence goes on along the minus strand of JALJAT010000093.1, from coordinate 45,306 downwards.
TGACACTAAATATCTGTACGAACTGAAACTCATATCATTCTGATCATGCCTGTAACTTGGCTTGCTCTCATGTACACAATGAGAATAAACGCTATTTATTTATTTATTTATTTAATATAATAATAATAATTTATTCTCAAGTAACAATTGTACATGAGAGCATGCCAGTTTACAGGCATGATCTGAAACGATAATTTTACATACATACAGTATTTCGACGAATTTTTAGTGTCAGGAATTTTCTAGTTATAAGATATGCATTGAGAAACAAACCAATTGCAACACATTTCACAGTATTATGACACCATTTATATGTGTTGTAGCATGGTGCATATATGACAAAGTCCTGCGCGCTCCTTGACCAATGCGTTACAGTTTATTTATTTATTTATTTATTTATTTATTTATTTATTTATTTATTTATTTATTTATTTATTTATTTATTTATTTATTTATTTATTTATTTATTTATTTATTTATTTATTTATTTATTTATTTATTTATTTATTTATTTATTTATTTATTTATTTATTTATTTATTTATTTATTTATTTATTTATTTATTTATTTATTTATTTATTTATTTATTTATTTATTTATTTATTTATTTATTTATTTATTTATTTATTTATTTATTTATTTATTTATTTATTTATTTATTTATTTATTTATTTATTTATTTATTTATTTATTTATTTATTTATTTATTTATTTATTTATTTATTTATTTATTTATTTATTTATTTATTTATTTATTTATTTATTTATTTATTTATTTATTTATTTATTTATTTATTTATTTATTTATTTATTTATTTATTTATTTATTTATTTATTTATTTATTTATTTATTTATTTATTTATTTATTTATTTATTTATTTATTTATTTATTTATTTATTTATTTATTTATTTATTTATTTATTTATTTATTTATTTATTTATTTATTTATTTATTTATTTATTTATTTATTTATTTATTTATTTATTTATTTATTTATTTATTTATTTATTTATTTATTTATTTATTTATTTATTTATTTATTTATTTATTTATTTATTTATTTATTTATTTATTTATTTATTTATTTATTTATTTATTTATTTATTTATTTATTTATTTATTTATTTATTTATTTATTTATTTATTTATTTATTTATTTATTTATTTATTTATTTATTTATTTATTTATTTATTTATTTATTTATTTATTTATTTATTTATTTATTTATTTATTTATTTATTTATTTATTTATTTATTTATTTATTTATTTATTTATTTATTTATTTATTTATTTATTTATTTATTTATTTATTTATTTATTTATTTATTTATTTATTTATTTATTTATTTATTTATTTATTTATTTATTTATCAGCCGTACTAAGTTTTGTACCTTGGAGCTACTGTGCATTGCTGATAATTCTTCGTTAATCGCCTTTAACCTGTGGACTTTTTTACTTGGTGTGAGGTCATGGGTAATTTCCATAAGTGCTGAGAAGTCATTGACTTATGATAAATCTTCTGTAAACGTCTTAGCTTCTTACGGTAATGAAGTGGTATATACAAATCATTGATTAATTATATTGCTTAGTTTGATAGGTGCAATCGTATCTAAAAATGAGTTATTAATTTGATAAAAATACTCTAGTGCATCTGTAAGGACTACTAGACAAGAAAAATTTTTTCCCAGTCAGAACAACTTAGAAGGGAGTGCAGAAGATTCCAGTCAACATTTTTATAATTTCGATATTGTCTGGTTTGTCGTCTTATAGAATCGATGACGAAATACTCGGTAAGGTACCAGAGTCGGTCTGGATATCAGTCAATACCTCGAACCATAGTTTACTCTTTGGATGCATATACAAAACGCCTAACACCTCAACTACTGCAGATAACAACATTGTTAATGCTTTTGTATATACCTGTGCCCTAACTTATAATGAAAAAGTCATTGCAGGAGACTTTAACCTTCCTAGAATAGACTGGAATGTTGGCAGAGGACTGTCCTACGATGAAGAAAACCTTCTTACTACATTAGATATGCACTACTGGACACAGTGTGTACAAAAACTCTCACACAACATTCTCGACCTAGTTTTCTGTCATTATGTCACTCCTCTGCCACTTCAAGTAAGCAAAGAGCTCGAAAGCAGTGATTACAAAATGGCTCTTCCTTTTAATTTTAGTCGCTCCAATAATCATACATTACAAAAAACTAGACAATATCGAGATTATGAAACTGTTGACTGGAATTGTCTGCATACCGTTCTAAGTTTCTCTGACTGGGATAATTTTTTCCTATCTATTAGTCTTACAGATACACTAGATATTCTTTATCAAACTAACGATTCATGTTTATATACGATTGCACCTATCAAACTAAGCAACATAATTAAGCCAAATGATTTGTATGTACCACTTCACTACCGTAAGAAGCTTAGACGTCTACAGAAGAGTTGTCTTAAGTCAAATAACTTCTTGGCATTCTTGGGAATTACCATGACTTTTAACCAACTGAAAGAAGTCCACAGGTTAAAGGCGATTAGCGAAGAATTATCAGCAATGCACAGTAGCTCCAGAGTGAAAAACTTGATACGGCTGTTCAATAAACGCCTCAAACCTTCCAGGATTGATGATATTCCCTGCAATTCACGAGATGGACTAGTGATTACCGACCATAATATCATAACCAACCTGTTCAGCCATTTCTCTGCTAACAGGGGTAAATCCTCCGGGAGATAATGAGGTAGACATTATCAGCTAAACTACTAACCATACGAAATCCGTTACCTTCACTTATGGCAACAGTTGTCAATCCATAAACTAATTTAGGACATAGAGTAGCTATGGAGTAGATGGCATAGCATCTATTTACTTCAAACTCGGTGGAGCTAATATTCCATTAATCTTACGAAAACTGTTCGGCCTGTCCTTAACAACAGGCCTTTATCCTAACAGATGCAAAACCTCATATATATATGCCCCCGATTTAAATCAGGTAACAGGGTAAACTCGCATAACTAAAGGCCAATAACTATTACTCCAGTTATCTCTAGAATAATGGTTAAAATAGTATGCGATCAAATGTCTGATTATTTACTCTCTAGTTCCCACTATGCTTCCCTCAAAACTACTTCTTGTATAACTACTCAGTTTGAATTCCTTAATTTAGTCTTTACTATGCGAAGCCTTGGGCACTTGGTATTAGTATTGTACTTAGGCATATCTAAAGCCTTTGATATGGCTAACCACAAGCTGCTTGTAGACAAACTCTCCTCTTATGGGATTAGGAATCCATTACTTGCTTGGTTAAACTCTTTCTTCAGTAATAGGCACCAAATAGTTAAAATTAATCCCACCATTTCGAAGGCCGAGCCAGTTACAATTGGTGTTATACAAGAAAGTGTCTTAGGCCTACTGCTCTTTATAGCATACATAAACGATATATGCAAATGCTTCAGCATAGGTGGACCATTTCTATACGCAGATGACTTCAAAGTAGTGTACTTTTTCCTTCTTCATGAATTTGCACACACATTCTGTGGTGTCACTGCTGAGCTCAACAAGGTCGCAGTATGGTGCTCAAAATGGAAGTTAGATCTTAATGCTACTAAGTGTTGTTGGATATGTTTTGGGGTCAAGTGCTTTCATTTTGATCTGTCCATAAACGGTAGTAAGTTGTCTAGGCTTCAGTCAGTAGATGACTTAGGACTAAGATTCTCTTATAACCTGTCTTTTCCTGAACAAGCCAATATAATAATAATAATTTCTTTCCTGAATATCAGGAGCAAGCCATTTTTACAGGCAAGATCAACAATAACATATCAGATTGTTGAAATGGTTTAATTGTTATGCCGACTTACTATACAATGATGTGCAGGGATATTGGAATGATAAACTTTGTTTTAAACTGGCATTTATCTAGCGTCCATTACAAATATGGCCTCGGGACGACCTTGTGATGCGGAAGAATAGCAGGACGGGTTCTTGTCATCAATACGAGGAGTTACATTTTGACAGAAAATGTAGACATCCAACCTTTTACGTAATATAAAGCATTCTCCAAGTTCTGAAAGGAAAGAAGGCGGACAAACAGCAGAACGGAACAACAGTATTATGATAGATATACTTTTCTGATTATTTAAGGAATCAGAAAAGTATGACTGTTTGAACTGGCAAATACTTGGATATTAAAGCTTATTTGGCAAGTGTTAAAGTTTTATCCTTGATAGGTTGGCTATTTCAGAAGTGTCTAATAGTAGTGTTCAGACCGGGTCACTGAAAGGTAAGGTTTCATAAGGTGACACATGCTTGAAATATGAGCCGTGAACTCGTATGCTAGATATGAGGTGGTCCGTGACTTATCATGTTTATATTTCTAGATAGTTCAGGAAAGAGTTGCTGGGACCCATTGGTATTAAAAAACAAGCTTATCATGCGTTTAAATTGCGGCAAATTATCACAGGAGCGGATAGAAAGTGGTAACCTATTCCATAGTAAACTGTACAATGTTATAAAAAAGTTATTTCGTGATTTGTGTTTGCATTTTTCGTTATGCAGTGTTCGAGCCAGATTCCTTAGGTTATATTTGAGAGCAGTCTTCCAGGAGGGATAAAAGGTTGAGAAAGTGAAACTGTGAATTATTTTATAAAAATAAATTAGATTAGTTTTTAGACGGCGTCTCCATAGGGGTTCTAGTGAAAGTAACCTACATCTTTCCACATAAGTTTTGTTACAGTTATACTCCAGTAATCGTCGGGTGAAAGTTCTCTGGAGATTTTCAATTCGCATGGTGTCTGTGTAGTTCATACTAGAGAAGACAACCGAGCAGTATTTTAGGGTAGGACGTACGCACATGCTGTATATTGCAAGCTTGGCTTTCCTGGTGTAAAAATTTCGAAGAATAAAGCCAATTTGTCGTCTTGTGTTGGATATAATTGACAATACATGCTCAGTAAATTTAAGGCTCTTGCTGCAGCATATACCCAACTTACATATGGAGCTCAGTGTTTGAATTTTATATTCACTCAAATAGAGTTCTTGTTGAACATCATATTTTCTGAAATGTATAATCCCACACTTACTGTGGTTGAATGGTAGTTGCCATTTCTGGCTCTAAATCAATAGGTTATCTAGGTCTTTCTGGATGTCGGATGTGCATTCACTAGATGTACTAGGCTTAAAGCTGTAGAATATTTTCAAGTCATCCGCATGCATATATGGTCTGCCAAAATGTATGACATCACATATATCATTTATATATATGAGAAAGAGAAGAGGACCTTGGACACTGCCCTGAACATCTCCACTGGTATTAAGTTTAGGTGACGAGAGGTGGTCATTATATTTTACTACCTGGCTTCTTCCTGTGATAAATGAGTTGAGCCAAGAGTGTAATGGGTCTTTGATTTCGAACGACTTTAGTTTATGGTGAAGTTTATAATGTGGGACTTTATCAAAAGCTTTCTTGAAGTCAAGGAAAACGGTTGATACTACCATTCCCTTATCGCGTTGAGTGGTTGTATCGTTAAGATAGTCTAATAGGTACGTGTCACGTGACCTAGTTTTTAGGAACCCGTGTTGTGAGGTGGAAATCAGATTATGTTTTTTGAGGTACTGAGATATTTCAACCTTAACTACTTTTTCCATCACTCTAGAGATAACAGAAGTTAGGTTAATTGGTCGGTAGTTTTCTACATTTGCGACCGGTCCACTTTTGAGTTTGAGGATAATGTATGTGGTTTTCCAGATTGATGAGTAGCAAGCAGTAGAGAGTGATATCGTAAACAATTTAAGAAGTAGTAGATGGAGATTTTTGTCACTCCTTTTAAGCATGCTTGCTGGGATACCATTAGGCCCTTCGGTGTTTGAGTACTTTGACGTATTTATACCTTTATCGATGTTTTGCCTAGTGAAGATTACATTTGTGAGTTCACATGATGGCGTTTCGGTGGACTCGTAGTCATCTTTATAATTTCCGCTCGTTAGTGTGGTACTAAAGTGTTCACTGAATAGTTCAGCTATGAGTTTAGATTTGTTGTATATTCGATTTTCACTAATAAACAGATTTCCTTTCGTTTTAGAACCCTTGTTTTTGTTTCTAAAAATTTTTAGGAGAACAGAGGGATTTTTGTTTATGATAGCTTATTTCTCTTCTACAATGACTTTTTCCTTGCGTATCTCTACAGTCATTACATATATTCCTTCGATTGTGACTAGCGATGAAAAGTCTCTGGATCTATGAAATTGGGAAGCGTGTCTTCGGAGGCGTCTTCGTATTTGCGTTTGGATGAGCAAATCTTTGGGAATTCTAGGTTTTGGTTGTCGTAATGGTGCAATCTTATCCAAGGCATCATTTATATTATGATAGAGAGTTTCTGTCGATTTGTTAGCGTTGCTTTCAGCAAAGTAACTTTCCCAATTGAGACTGCCTATGTAGTTTTGGAAGTTCATCCAGTCGGCTTTGTGAAAGTGTCGACTGAGTGAAGTTATTTGATGCTTAGTTGCCGTAATGCTTATATCAAAGCTGCATATAACAATGTTATGGTCGCTACCAGGGAATTTTTTCCCGGTATGCACAGCGTATGGGCAGAGGCCGTTTGTGAAAACTAAGTCTAGGATATTTTGGAGTCTAGTAGGGTTACGAACGCACTGAGTCCAACCACCGAGTTCTAAACATTCTATAAACGGGTCGTAGCGCTTTGGTGCTTTAGGTGGGGACCATGAAATTTCGGGCATGTTAAAATCTCCACATATAAGCTTGCTAGTGAAGGGTAGAGAGGATGCTAGTATGAAAATTCCTGTTACTAGATCTATATTCTTTAACGGGGCATTGGGAGGCTGGTACATACAACCGAGCAAGATCGATGTAGTCCTTGTAGGTTTCAGGACAACCCACAAAGAATCTTGTGTTGCATTTAGCCCTAGAATATCACATAGAAGCGATTTCAACTTTGAATGAACATATATTATGCAACCTCCACTTTGTCCATGTAATCTATCATTACAGTCTACGTTGTAATTATCAAGAGATATATTTATATCAGGGATCCTTGAATTAGTCCATGCTTCAGTAATCATAATGAGCGATGGTTTGCAGAGTGACGCTAGCATGATTAAGTCAGTCATTTTGTTACATATCGACCTAGCATTTATTAGACATAAGGTAAATGCGTGGCTATATGAGTAAAACTGATTAAGGCTATCATTCATATATGAACCATAGTTAATGTCAGGGGTGTAGTTTAAGTGGGGTGTAGGTGGTTGTCGGTTCTCGGACAGCTCAAATTGGTATTCAAGGTTACGACTGGATTTATTATGGGAGCTGTTAAGTGTATACGAACTTGTTAGCCCGGGGGATAGGGTGGGAATTTTAACTGGCTGAGATTGTATGGGATTAAGGAGGTTGCATATACCATATGGTTGGAGATTACGTCGACCAGTTGTTTCGCTAGTGGTGCTACTATGTCCTGTATCCCGAAAAAATTCTGATTACCGTCTATTATGTTATGATAATGATGAAAGTTGGGATTTATATAGTTAGGGCTAAAACCGTTCTTATTTGTGTTACTATAAGGGTTTAGAAGTGGTGAAAGCATGTTGTTATGCGTATATGCATTATGAGAGCTTATAATTGGTGGTTGGGTTAATACCATAAAGTGTCTAGTGTTATTTTCCCAAGTGCGTCTATTATAGTAAGTAGGGTGTTGTACTGGAAGAGGGGTGAGAGGCCGCTTCTCGATAGGTTGGCTGTTAAATTTTAGAAGACGTGAGTACAGGTGTCCTTTGTTACGTCGTCTATCATTCTTCATGTCGCGTTTTTTATCTAATAGTTGAGTGGACTGAGGCTCATCGTTTTCGTCATTATCTTGAGTACTCATGAATTTGTTGCAAGCTAGTGGGGAGAATTTATTTAAGGAGGCTAATGTAATCTTAGCGTTTTGTCTACTTGGAGTATGATCTTTGGTCTGCGTGTGGTTATTGGCACGGACCAGAATTTGTTGTTGGTTTGCTTGGAATTGTTTAGTTTTAGGTATAAGCTTAGTTATGTCGTATTTTGGAGTAGCCCGTCGAGAAATTGGCTTTGGTTGGCTTAGGATATCAATATTTGAGTCGTTTAAAGGGTCTGAGATTGGTTCCTATGCGTAGGAACAACCCGGGGTGGGATTTATAGTACACGTATACTTATTAGCATCCACAAGAAGTTGTTCGCTGTCGTATGGTGTTCCTCCTGGAGACCCATCGAGGTCAACATTATCGGTTGCCTTTAATTTACCACTTAGGAAGGTGTCGAGTGGTGATGGGTTTGTATTCTGAGACACGTAATAAGTTTCCTTCTTTTTAGTAGGGGATACTTGCTGGTTGTCACTTGTAGTGCAATCATCGGATGTGGGTACCCCACGTCTTTTTATGCGACGTTGGGGGGGTTAGATCTTGGGTGGCAATTATATTTTTATAGGGTATTAGTTCCTTAGCTTTTTTACATGACGTAATAAATAGTTTTGTCTGTTTGACTTTTTACTGAGTCTTATAATATTACATTGGTATTCTGTCATGCCACATGCCTTTAAGCATGTATCCCTTATTTCTGCAAGAGGTGTGCTGTCGGGAACATTATATACCACCACATTGCACTAGGAGATAACCCTTTTTATCGCTTCCGTTGCTACAAAGTCAATCAGACACTCAGCCTTTGCGAAATTTTCAACACTTTCGTCGTTATCATGTTCCCATATATTTATGAGAGGTGCTAGTTGATTGAGTTTAGATGACAGATCAGCGAGGGATTTTTGTAGTGACAGTATATCACTGCTGTTGCGAACTGTGTCACGGTGAGTATCATATAAGATATCATAGGTCTTAACCTGAGGCCTATTTGGGGTATCATTGAGAACATCGGACATCGGTTTGGTCTTCTTAGATGGGTTGGTTGGACTATTTCGTGATCGCTTGTTACAGCTTATACGTTTATTTATTTTCACCATCTTAGAATGACGTGATATGAAATATATATATCTAATAGGATATAATGTTTTATAGTACTATGGATAAAGCGGTTGCTGTAGAATATTTTCAAGTCATCCGCATGCATATATGGTCTGCCAAAATGTATGACATCACATATATCATTTATATATATGAGAAAGAGAAGAGGACCTTGGACACTGCCCTGAACATCTCCACTGGTATTAAGTTTAGGTGACGAGAGGTGGTCATTAATTTTATACCTGGTTATGCTGTGATAAAGAGTTGAGCCAAGAGTGTAATGGGTCTTTGATTTCGAACGACTTTAGTTATGGTGAAGTTTATAATGTGGGACTTTATCAAAAGCTTTCTTGAAGTCAAGGAAAACGGTTGATACTACCATTCCCTTATCGCGTTGAGTGGTTGTATCGTTAAGATAGTCTAATAGGTACGTGTCACGTGACCTAGTTTTTAGGAACCCGTGTTGTGAGGTGGAAATCAGATTATGTTTTTTGAGGGGTACTGAGATATTTCAACCTTAACTACTTTTTCCATCACTCTAGAGATAACAGAAGTTAGGTTAATTGGTCGGTACTTACCACAACCCCAAGGTAAGTAATGATGGTTCATAGGGTCCTCAACCTTCAAACACTAAACACGAACATTGTAGTTGGAAAAATAACAGCAAGGAAGAATATTTTGCATTTAAAACTGTTTGTATTGCAACTACTAGCTAACTTCATTTGCTTTTTTTTTCTTCTATTTTGTATGTTCCTCTATATTATTTCCCTGAATAGTTCGGCTATGAGTTTGGGGTTGTCGTATATTCGATTTTCACTAATAAACAGATTTTCTTTCGTTTTAGAACCCTTGTTTTCGTTTCTAAAAATTTTTAGGAGAACAGAGGGATTTTTGTTTATGACAGCTTGTTTCTCTTCTACAATGGCTTTCTCTATGCGTATCCCTACAGTCACTACATATATTTCTTTCATTGTGACTAGCGATGAAAAGTCTCTGGATCTATGAAATTGGGAAGCATGTTTTCGGAGGCGTCTTCGTATTTGCGTTGGGATGAACAAATCTTTGGGAATTCTAGGTTTTGGTTGTCGTAATGGTGCAATCTTATCAAAGGCATCATTTATGTTATGATAGAGAATTTCTGTCGATTTGTTAGCGTTGCTTTCAACAAAGTAACTTTCCCAATTGAGACTGCCTGTGTAGTTTTGGAAGTTCATCCAGTGAAGGTGTCGACTAAGTGAAGTTATTTGATGCTTAGTTGCCGAAATGTTTATATCAAAGCTGCATATAACAATATTATGGTCGCTACCAGGGAATTTTTTCCCGGTATGCACAGCGTATGGGCAGAGGCCGTTTGTGAAAACTAAGTCTAGGATATTTTGGAGTCTAGTAGGGTTACGAACGCACTGAGTCCAACCACCGAGTTCTAAACATTCTATAAACGGGTCGTAGCGCTTTGGTGCTTTAGGTGGGGACCATGAAATTTCGGGCATGTTAAAATCTCCACATATAAGCTTGCTAGTGAAGGGTAGAGAGGATGCTAGTATGAAAATTCCTGTTACTAGATCTATATTCTTTAACGGGGCATTGGGAGGCTGGTACATACAACCGAGCAAGATCGATGTAGTCCTTGTAGGTTTCAGGACAACCCACAAAGAATCTTGTGTTGCATTTAGCCCTAGAATATCACATAGAAGCGATTTCAACTTTGAATGAACATATATTATGCAACCTCCACTTTGTCCATGTAATCTATCATTACAGTCTACGTTGTAATTATCAAGAGATATATTTATATCAGGGATGCTTGAATTAGTCCATGCTTCAGTAATCATAATGAGCGATGGTTTGCAGAGTGACGCTAGCATGGTTAAGTCAGTCATTTCGTTACATATCGACCTAGCATTTATTAGACGTAAGGTAAATGCGTGGCTATATGAGTAAAACTGATTAAGGGTATCATTCATATATGAACCATAGTTAATGTCAGGGGTGTAGTTTAAGTGGGGTGTAGATGGTTGTTGGTTTTCGGACAGCTCATATTGATAGTCAAGGTTACGACTGGATTTATTATAGGAGCTGCTAAGTGTATACGAACTTGTTAGCCCATAGGATAGGGTGGGAATTTTAACTGGCTGAGATTGTATGGGATTAAGGAGGTTGCATGTACCATATGGTTGGAGATTACGTCGACCAGTTGTTTCGCTAGTGGTGCTACTATGTCGTGTATCCCGAAAAAATTCTGATTCCCGTCTATTATGTTATGATAACGATGAAAGTTGGGATTTATATAGTTAGGGTTAAAACCGTTCTTATTTGTGTCACTATAAGAAGGGTTTAGAAGTGGTAAGAGTGTTGTTATGCACATATGCATTAAGAGAGCTTATAATTGGTGGTCGGGTTAATCCCCTAAAGTGTCTAGTGTTATTTTCCCAAGTGCGTCTATTATAGTAAGTAGGGTGTTGTACTGGATGAGGGGTGAGGGGCCGCTTCTCGATAGGTTGGCTGTTAAATTTTAGAGGACGTGAGTACAGGTGTCCTTTGTTACGTCGTCTATCATTCTTCATGTCGCGTTTTTTTATCTAAAAGTTGGGTGGACTGAGGCCTATCGTTTTCTTCATTAACTTGAGTACTCATGAATTTGTTGCAAGCTAGTGGGGAGAATTTACTTAAGGAAGCCAATATAATCTTAGCGTTTTGTCTACTTGGAGTATGATCTTTGGTCTGTGTGTGGTTATTGGCACGGACCGAAATTTGTTGTTGGTTTGCTTGGAATTGTTTAGTTTTAGGTCTATGCTTAGTTATGTCGTCTTTTGGAGTAGCCCGTTGAGAAATGGGCTTTGGTTGGCTTAGGATATCAATATTTGAGTCGTTTAAAGGGTCTGAAATTAGTTTTTGTGCGTAGGAATAACCCGAGGTGGGATTTATAGTACACGTATACTTATTAGCATCCATAGGAAGTTGTTCGCTGTCGTATGGTGTTCCCCCTGGAGACCCACCAAGGTCAACATTATCGGTTGCCTTTAATTTACCACTTAAGGGGGTGTCGAGTGGTGATGGGTTTGTATTCTGAGTCACGTAATAAGTTCCTTTCTTTTCAGTAGGGGATACTTGCTGGTTGTCACTTGTAGTGCAATGATTGGATGTGGGTACCCCACAGTCTTTTTATGCGACGTTGGGAGGGGGTTAGATCTTTGGTGACTATTATATTTTTATAGGGTATTAGTTCCTTAGCTTTCTTACATGACGCAATAAATAGTTTCGCATCTCTAAGACAGTTAAATTTAAATAATAATGGACAGTTCTGTCTATTTAACTTTTTTCTGAGTCTTATAATTCGACATTGATATTCGAATATAGATCTATCATGCCACATGCTTTTAAGCATGTATCCCTTATTTCTGCAAGAGATGTGCGGTCGGGAATATTATATACCACCACATTGCATGAGGAGATAACCCTTTTTACCGCTTCCGTTGCTACAAAGTCAATCAGACACTCAGCCTTTGCAAAGTTTTCAACACTTTCGTCGTCATTATGTTCCCATATATTTATGAGTGGTGCTAGTTGATTGAGTTTAGATGACAGATCAGCGAGGGATTTTTGTAGTGACAGTATATCATTGCTGTTGCGGACTATGCCACGGTGAGTATCATATAAGATATCATAGGTCTTAACCTGAGGGCTATTTGGGGTATCATTGAGAACATCGGGCATCGGTTTGGTCTTCTTAGATGGGTTGGTTGGACTATTTCGTGATCGCTTGTTACAGCTAATACGTTTATTTATTTTCACCATCTTAGAATGACGTGATATGAAACATGTATCCAATAGGATATAATGTTTTATAGTACTATGGATAAAGCGGTTTTGATAATTATGTCTCAAAGATTAAAATATAGAAACCACGTGCGAAAATGTCACAACCTTCGAACAGCGCGCCAAGTTATCACATATTATATATGCAGGCATCCAAGTCATATCGACTACTAGGTTGCATACTACGTAACTTTTGTAGCAACGATTCTCGTATTCTGCTATAGAAAGTTTGTGTCAGACCTTTGCTAGAATACTGCACCTTTATTCTCAGTAACGTTTCCATTAGGGATAAACTCAGACTGGAGTCTGTGCAACGTCGCTTTACTCTTCGTATTCATGAGGCTGATCGTACTCTAGAATATAAAACTAGATGCACTAAGTTACGACTAGATACTTTATGGAGACGACGGCTAAAATCAAACCTAATCTTCTTTTATAAAATGCTAAACAAATTAGCGTTCTCATCGCCTAATACAATTCAGCTAGAGGAACTTCTTGCTATAACTTACGCAATTCAGTCTCGAAAACAAAAATATCGCATTCTAAATCTGCTCTTTATCTGAATTATTTTACAAATAAATTCTGAAGAATCTGGAACCATTTGCCTCAAGCCATTCGGGAAACAGATTCACTTCCTTTGTTTGTACGGCATGCTAGTAATTTCATATCTTCTGAAATCTTATTTAAAATGTTCACACCAACTATTGTTTCTTAACCCACCAGCGAAATAATAGGGACTCTGAACGTGTGAGTACCACTCACCTGTCTTGGTCATATGGTAGTGTTCTTCCATGTTATTCAGCCTATAAGCATAAGTGGCATGTCGGAAGTAGGTGGACATGACTTTTACGGCCGAACCAATGAGGAACGGAGGAAGCGTTACAAGGTCACGGCGGACACTTGAAGGCATCATGCTAACAATAGAGGGTGTTCGAGATCTTATTAGTGATAAAATCTCGTTGTTCGTTTGCAAACTATGGGATTGTTAAGAAAATCATTAAATTGTCACTGTGGCTAGGAAATAGCAGTTTTCTAAATAGCAAGGGACACGAGATGGCTGTTGATTTCGTTTTACTAATTGCTGGTGCGAAAAGTCTTTTATTGCTCGTTCCAGTCTAGAATTGAAAGAGATCCTCGTTTTAGTAAACGGATGGGTGATCGGCATTAAAGTAACGACAGCCGCGGATGTTTCTGAAAAGACGGCAATTTAGTGGTATGAATATTGTCGTGAAATATGTAGCTCTCTGGTATATCGGATAGAGCATTAAACAAGGGACATTGTAAGAGGATTCGCGACATATTGGCCGCTACACTTCTTCCTCTGGTAGAAAGATACACATTACCCGGAACAATAATAAGTAGTGACAGTTGAAAAACCTATTCGTACTATGGATCGCGAGGAAGGATGTTATGGAGCCATCTAGACGAATATTTATATAAAATACATCGTGATATTAAGTCTGACAAATTTGGGAATAACTTGCATAAAAACAATATATCCTGCATAATATGTCACTTTTAATCATAAGTAATTTATTAGAAATGACGGATTTCTCATTGCATTCTGGGTTATAGTTAAGTCTTCATATTATATGCATATAGTTTAAGAGGATAAATATTTTGTAATTTGCCAAAGATCTCCGTGGAAGAGGCATACTACAAAGAGTCTGGGTTGGGAAATCTTTAATAAATCACTAAAATTTAGAGGGAATCATCGGTTCAGACTTAGAGGGCTGTGATTGGTTCATTGCGATTAAGACTTCCAAGGTTATTTTATGGTCGCTCAAGTTCGGCCGTAAAAGTCATGTCCACCTGGAAGTATAATTACTAATCCCGCCCATTAGCTTTGTTAACCCTTGGAATACCAGTGCTGTTAACAGCACTGGTATTCAACAAACGTTATGCCCGTCACTTGGAATCCGTAAGTTGCTTTTTAAACTCTTAAGAAATTGACTGTATTTTGTAGAAGGACAAATCAACCCTAGCATCGGCCTCGGTATGTTTAACGTTTGGCTGTTTTATTTATACACTTAATAAACATATCATGTATGCTTTAAATGAAAATCAGACAAAGTACTTGCTTACATTATTTGCTTACTTTCATGCATCTACAGATATTAAAAGAAAATGACGATAACGGACAACGGGATTTGCACTAATTTGTTATTATAAACAGTCAAATAAATACCTTCCGTATAACGATTATCTTTTACCTAAATGTTTTCTTACAATATTACGTTTGTGTGAAGTAGAATGCAATGAGAATAGAACTTAGCAATTAATACTTACATAATAATAATAATAATTTATTCTCAAGTAACAATTTGTACATGAGAGCATGCCAGTTTACAGGCATGATCTGAATGATATAAGTTTACATACATACAAGTATTTCGACGAAGTTTTAGTGTCAGGAATTTTCTAGGTATAAAGATATGCATTGAGAAACAAACCAATTGCAACAAATTTCACAGTATTAGGACACCATTTATATGTGTTGTAGCATGGTGCATATATGACAAAGTCCCGCGCGCTCCTTGACCAATGCGTTACAGTTCCAAAAAACGGCTAAGGGTTAGCAGATTGGATCACTGTGCATGTTCAGACGCGAGATAGGAGCAAGGGTACTTGAAACTTGGGTGTTGAGGAGAAGGCAATAGTTTTGTGCCAGTAAGTTCCATATTTATCTTGCACATAATTTTCTGCAACTAGAGGAGAGACAAAAGAAGGAAGAACACAAAACAACAGCACTGGTATTCCGGGGTTAACAAAACTAATGGGCAGAATTAGTAATTATACTTCCAACATGCCACTTATGCTTATAGGCTGATTAAAATGGAAGAATACTATCATATGACCAAGACAGGTGAGTGGTGCTCACACGTTCAGAGTCCCTATTATTTCGCTAGTGGAGTAAGAAACAATAGTTGGTGTGAACATTTTTAACGAGATTTCAGAAGAGATGAAGTTACTAACATGCCGTACAAATAAAGGAAGTGAATCTGTTTCCCGAATGGCTTGAGGCAAATGGTTCCAGATTCTCGAGAATTTATTTGTAAAATAATTCATATAAAGAGCAGATTTAGATTGCGATATTTTTATTTTCGAGGCTGAATTGCGTAAGTTATAGCAAGAGGGTTCCTCGAGCTGGATTGTATTAGGCGATGAAAACGCTAATTTGTTTAATATTTTATAAAAGAAGATTAGGTTTAATTTTAGCCGTCGCCTCCATAAGGTATCTAGTCGTAACTTAGTGCATCTAGTTTTATATTCTAGAGTACGATCAGCCTCAAGAATACGAAGAGTAAAGCGACGTTGCACAGACTCCAGTCTGAGTTTATCCCTAATGGAAGCATTACTGAGAATAAAGGTGCAGTATTCTAGCAAAGGTCTGACACAAACTTTATATAGCAGAATACGAGAATCGTTGCTATAAAAGTTACGTAGTATACAACCTAGTAGTCGATGTGACTTAGATGTCTGCATATTGACCTGTTCTGTAAAAGACAGGTTATGAGAGTACCTTAGTCCTAAGTCAACTACTGACTGAAGCCTAGATAACTTACTGCCGTTTATGGAGAGATCAAAATTGAGGCGCTTATCCCCAAAACATATCCAACCACACTTAGAAGCATTAAGATCCAACTTCCATTTTGAGCACCATACTGCGACCTTGTTAAGCTCGGTAGTGACTCCACTGAATGTGTGTGCAAATTCTTGAGGGGGGAATGAGTACACTATTTTTAGATCATCTGCGTATAAAAAGGGTCTACCCATGCTAAAGCATTTGCATATATCATTTATGTAAGCTATAAAGAGCAATGGGCCTAAGACACTTCCTTGTATGACACCACTTGTAACCGGTTCGGCCTTCGAAAGAGTGGAATTAATTTTAACTATTTGATGTCTATTACTGAGGAAAGAGTTTAACCATGCAAGTAATGGATTCCTAATCCCATAAGAGGAGAGTTTGCCTACAAGAAGCTTGTGGTTAACCATATCAAAGGCTTTAGATATGTCTAAGTATAATACTAATACCAAGTGCCCAAGGCTTCGTTTGGTGAAAACTAAATTAAAGAATTCAAAGTGACAAGTCATACAGGACCTCGTTTTGAGGAAACCATGTTGGGAATTAAATATGAGTTTCTTACAAAGCTATTTGCGACAGGGTAATAAAATGTGTCATGTACTTGTTCGCCGCTTGGTTTACGCTGGTATTTAAATGCGCTGTGTTTTAATTGGTTACGTACAACCTGTGGGCGCTTACGACCTTCAGTACTACTGAGTCGATTACTATTGGGCAATGAGGCCTTATAACCCGCCTTGCCATATAATGATGTGGTAGGCATAGTAGCGTTGTGCTCTCTTTGTGTAGATGAGATCATAGAACCTTCCTTGGAGCTTATCTTTCGTTTCGATGATCTCTTTGTCTCGTTTTGCAGTATACCTAAGTTGTTTAGTGGGCTAATCGTGGCCTTTACTTGTACTTTGGGAGTTTGCATTTTGTCACCTAATGAAGCACTAGAGATCCTAATATTACTGGAGGTCGTGTGGTCTAAATCTATATCATCCAAGAGGTGGTTGTCAGAGGTTTGACCTGTATTTTCTTCGGCTGTATGTTGATAAGTATTATCATCATGGGATTCCGTAGCCGTGCTAAGTGGTGTAGTCAGGCGTTTTACATCAGTGGTGTTTTGCTCAACTTTACCTAAGTGCGAAGTATCTAGTCTCTTATGTCTCTGGATTACAGTCTTATCCTCAACTACACGAGCATTTTTATACTCGGTAGTTGCGGTTATTAGCTGTTCAGCCCGTTTTAACTTATCTGCTGCCGACTGAGAATCAAAGCGGAAGAGAATGGGGCATGAGTACTTCTGGTGTTTTTTGTTAAGGCGAAGGCATTGACAAGAATAATCTGAGAGACTAGCTGCTTTATGTATAGAATGCTTAACGGTTCTCAGCGGTGCCTTATCCGGTATATTGTAGACAATCACATTCTGACGGGATATCATACGTTTAGTTACCTCTGTAGCAATGAAGTCTATAACTGTTGATACTTTCGAAACGTCTTCAAGTACAGGTGGATTTGCGTCCCTCGTCAGTAGCAGCTTAAGAGGCGACAAGGTGTCAAGTTCTTGCTTAACGCCACAAACTAATGCTGAGAATGGCTCCACCTGAGAACGCATTTCTGCTAGCTGCTGAGTAAGATGTTGTAGTTCGCATCTAGCCTTCTCGAGGCTACTGTTCTGTAGCATAGATGTGTAATCCATATCAGATATTTTCGGCAATTGAATCACTGGTGTGAAATCTAGCATTACTGGGTCTGTCAAACCCGGGGTCACAAGACTAGAAGGTTGCTCGATAGTGGAGTTGTTATCAACTGAGCACTGCGGGCTTTGACGAACTCGTTTTTTTAGAGATACGACCCATAATTAAATAATTATAGTCAATATTAGCTAGTAGAGGTATTAGCTTTGACCAAAACAGACAAGTGTAATGATAATTAGCCTTCTATGGAAAACACACAAATAGTTACCACAAAAGTTGAACGTACCGCTCAAGATGATATTCACTATATTTATTTTCGTTGCAGGTTGTCGTGGAGGGCAGTGATTACTTATGAATACGATAACAAATTCGATTATTGACAATAAACATCCATCCATTAATGGATGGATGTTTATTTGAACCGTGTATATTTGCAATTAAACTGTTTCCTAATACAAACTATACAGACAAACTTGTGCATTTCCATTTTCGTTTAGTGATTTGTGAACGTATGTTGTTTAAGTAACCGTTCACAGTAGTTGACGGAAGCATTCTGTTTATGCAAAAAGTAAACTATATGATACCTGTAGATGAATATCAGGTTGAGCTATGCGAAAAGTAGTTTGTAATGCGTAAATTCGTGCGAAAAGTAGACCATAATGCGTGAAAATAGGCGAAAAGTAAACAATAATGCGTAAATTTAGGCGACAAATAGATTATAATGCGTAAATTTGGCCGAAAAGTAGACCATAATGCGTAAATAAAGGCGAAAAATAGACTATTGATTTTTCAATGAAGTGTGAATTTGTAGACACGTCTATTCGAAACAGACAAATTATTAGAGGTCAAAGTGTAAATAAGTAGACATGTCTAGTTATTTACACCTGGCAGGCGAAAAAGGCGAAAAGTGTCGCATGGTCGCCTTTATTCACACTTTGTTCACCATTAAGTTTTCGCCTTTATTTACACTTTTTTCGCCTTTATTTACACTTTACTGGTTGTTTGGGTTGTTTTGTGTTCTCCCTTCTTTTGTCTCTACTCTAGTTTTAGAAAATTATGTGCAAGACATGTATGAAGCTTACTGGAACAAAACTATTGCCTTCCCCTTAACACCCAAGTTCCAGGTACCCTTGGTCCTATCTCGCATCTGAACATGCACAGCTAACCCTCAACCGTTTTTTGGAATTGTAATGCATTGGTCAAGGAGCGCGCGGTACTTTGTCATTTTTAGTGTCCTAGTCATGTAAACTTTATTGCAGTTGGTTTAGTTCTCAATGCAGAGCTTTCTATGTAATAAAAGTCCTGACAGTAACACTTCGTCGAAATATTTGTATGTATGTAAACTTATATCATTCAGATCATGCCTGTAAACTGGCATGCTCTCATGTACACAATGATACTTGGGAATAAAAACTTTATTATTATGCTCGCATGTTAATAGTGATATGTGAGAATAAAATCTTTGTTTATAAGGGCTTTCCATGCTTTTGGGGACACCATAAGTTCTATTCTTAGTGTGTATGAGACATTTTCTTCTTCGTCACCGAAGTAAAAAAGCAATTCTCCTGAGGATAACCATTGATGTCTAGTTTGTAACCGACAATTTTCGCTTATTCTAAGTATCTTCAGGCCGAATCTTTTCACTTCTTCAGTTAGTTGCACACTTCTTTCTGTCTCTTACATTGCGCGTACATTCTACATACCTATGTCAATTGCTGCTCTAGCTGTCAGGAGGAGCATTGGTCCCGTGACTTTCAAAGAGACTCGGCTTTCACCATGAGGCATTATAACTCATCGAAATAAAGGCCTTCTAGCTTGCAGGGCAGAGTTAAAATGACTAAATATGTGTTATTCAGCAAGCGTTTGTTCAGCAAAGATTTTTCTTTGCGGGATCAGGTTGCCAAACACATGCCCAACCCTCCTCCTTTATCTGGGCTTTGGACCGGCAGCAACCCTAGGGGAATTCCAGGCGCAGCTAAATTACTAGCACCATGATATGTAAAAGAAAGTTGAATTTCAAGATGTAAAATAAGATGAACAATGAATATACTTGTACACGTTGTTCTGATTCCCAGCCATACCATCCAGTGTCTTCACCCATTCATCCCATTTGTCGTGTGGACTCCAAACAAATTATCAGCACCTGCCTGTACAGCATAAGCCAACAATTAAAGACTCCATGAACAGCTGTTCTAGTTTTTCCTACCCTCTACTTTTCTTCAACTCTACCCCTACTCTAACCAATATCGGGCGGGGGAGGGGGCCTAAGTTAGTCCGGCATAAACAGCACATGTCCTAAGCATCTCAGTCGATGAAGATTTACAACCTCTTCGACTGACCTCTACCAACATTCCGATTCATTGTAGAGAACTTGAAGTCATCTGTGATGGGACTACATGCTACTACTTCTAGTGTAGATTCTTCCCATACGATCAAACTCCACCTAAAGTTTAATATTATCTAGCAAGCTACTTGAACTTAGGTTCTTTGTTGAACTAATCTAGATCAAAAATTTATTTCCACTGAATTCGTCGTATCAACTACTTAATGTATTATACACATGTGTATCTAGTCAAAAAATGCACGGGAATTCATATTATTACATGTTATAACTAACCAGACTGAACAGAATTAAGACCCGATATATTGTCAGTTTTTGTAAAGAAACTTTCTGCGTTGTAGCAGTCAGTTCGAACACGCGATTTACTTTGGCTCTCTTGTCCACACACTCCTAAAGTTACACATTCTTCTGCTCTAAATTCGACGTAAAAGTTGTCACAGTAAATTTCAAGACCCTCTCAGGGTGCGGATATAATTCTTAAGGTCAGTGGTAAGGCGAAAACCTCCTAATAGTATTTAGCCCGTGCTGCTGGACACTGCGTCTATACTCCATTGAGGCACACCAACATCTCCGATCTAGTCTCATATCACAATGTTAATCCTATGTCGTTTCAAGTTAACAAGGATTCCAGAAGCACTGCCCACAAAATTATTCTTTGTACATTATATCTTACCTCTCACCATTGCCATAGTCGTCTAAAACCCTCTTGTTTTTCTTAAATAGTATAACAAAAAGAATTTTGTTTGTTGCAGACATTTGATAATCAATTAATTAAAAACAAAAAGTATCATTAATAAATGTTTGTTAAATAGATAAAACTTAGTTATCTTGTTAATTGTTAACATGATCCAATGTACTGGTTACAAATTATTTGAGAAAGTGTCAGCTACTGTGGGTCGTGTGTGTGGCGGTGGAGTGAGTAGAGGAAGGTGGATTGGACATTCATCTACATCTGCAAATGTCGATGATCTTTACATTTTATTAGTACCTGAAACGAAACAAATAAAATAGTGATTTATTCTTTTACTGATGAAACCCCATTACACATTAGTGGCAAGTGAATTTGCATATGCTCATTTAGATGAATGCAAGATAAACGAATGGTTTAGTATAAAGTTGTAGGACTAAATTAGCTGAACAATGAAATTTATCAAGCGAGATGAAACAGGTTGTAAAAATTTAAATGCCGTAAAAGTCAACATCATTATTGAATGAATTGTCATGTATGTTGTTTAACCAATGATTATGTCAACTTCAACCTTCTTATAATGTGGAATAGTTGTGCAACATTTTGGAAACAATTGTGCCCACAAAATTATCCTGCGCACTTCATATCTTGCCTCCCGTCATTGGTATAGTTGTCTACATACTTCTTGTTTTATCAAATAGTATAACAAAATGGATCTTGTTCGTTGCAGTCATTTAACAATCAATTAAATAAAAAGAAAGAGATACTAATAACAAATGTTTGTTAAATAGATGGAATTTAGTTATTTTGTTAATTGTTAACATTATCCAATACACTGGTTACAAATTACTTGAGAAAGTATTAGCTACTGGGGGTCGTGTGTGAGGGGGTGGAGTAAGTAGGGAAAGGTGGGTTGGACATTCATCTACATCTCCTAAATATGATGTTCATTAATCTTTAGTGGTACTTGTAATAAAACAAATAAATCATATCTTGCCTCCCGTCATTGGTATAGTTGTCTACATACTTCTTGTTTTATCAAATAGTATAACAAAATGGATCTTGTTCGTTGCAGTCATTTAACAATCAATTAAATAAAAAGAAAGAGATACTAATAACAAATGTTTGTTAAATAGATGGAATTTAGTTATTTTGTTAATTGTTAACATTATCCAATACACTGGTTACAAATTACTTGAGAAAGTATTAGCTACTGGGGGTCGTGTGTGAGGGGGTGGAGTAAGTAGGGAAAGGTGGGTTGGACATTCATCTACATCTCCTAAATATGATGTTCATTAATCTTTAGTGGTACTTGTAATAAAACAAATAAAATATTGATTTATTATTTAACTGATGAAACTGATGCAAGTGAATTCGCTTATATAGTCATTTGGATGAATGCAATATAAACAAATGGTTCAATGTAGAGAAAAAGGATCGTTTTAGCTGAACAAAAAATTTATTCAACGAGATGAAACCATTTATCAAAATGTAAAAGTTGTAAATGTCAACATCATTATTGAATGAAATTTCATGTATACTGCCTAATCAATAATTATGTCAACTATAACCCTCTTGTAGTATGGAATAGTTATGCAACATTTTGGAAACAGAAAATCCCAGTATACACTATATTTTTAGAAATTACAAAGGCTTTCAACACTGTGATGCACTCATTAAGAAGGTAAAAAATATAGATCTCATAGACTCGTTACTTTCAGGCATAAGAAGTCGCGTAAAATATTTGGCATTCCGTGTTTTCCGTGTTCCCATAAACAATCTTTTGACAATGTTAAATCTCTCGTTCCTTATGTATGCAGGCAATGTTAGAACATGGAGAATTATAAAAAGCAAAGAGAACTAGCTAGCTCTTCAACGTGACTTAACGATAATTAAATTGTGGGCCGAGGAGAATGGTGTCACACTTAGCTTGAGAAAATGATGTGACATGAAAGTCCACTGGGAAAATAGATACTTGGAAACGTACGCTCTATAGGGTTTCTTGCTCCTAACACATTAACAAAGTGCGAATTAAGTCAGATATTCATAATCGCCCTGACAACAGAGGTGGATCATAAGTGCAATACGACCTAAGTTAACACTGCCTTAGCATTTATGAGAGAAAATTAGTAGCACTAATTCTACAAGTGTTTCTAGCATCATCGAAAAATTACGTGTTGCCTCATATAGAAAATACAGATATCTTAGCCCCAACAATTAGAAGAACAACGCAAAACTCACAGAAAATGTTAGGCACCAGGCTACCAAGAGAGTAGTAAGCCAGAAACACACGATATACGAAAATCGTCTTCGAAAGATAGACCTCTTCTGTCTCAGTTACAGAAGAGTAAGAGGAGGTTTTATCTAAACATACAAAATATTCTGAAACGCAGAACAATCCAAGCGGCAGATTTTTCACTCATAAAGACATATAAACCTTTGAGCAGTCCATGGATAATTCCTTATTATGGGGTGACTCCCGAAATACAGACTCATTTTTGCACAGCAGTAGTGTGCCATATCTGAGATGCATTAGTAGTATAAGAGCCTCATGTTTCCTTCGCTTGCAGCTTCTTCCGCTGTTATTGTTAGGTCCTCAAATTTCCGTTTATCTGACCTGATGCTCTGCTTCACTTGCTTGTTGACTTCGGTGTATTCGGCCTGTGCCTTGGCTTTCTCTGCACTTATCTGGCTGTTATTAATCGCTATCTTACTGCTCCGCCTTTCTGGAATCTTGTCTAGAGTACCAACAGAAATCCATTCATTTTGGTGTTGTTTTCGGGACCCAAAACCTCTTGAAATGTTGAATTTATTGTTTCTATAATCTCTTCCTAGTTGTCTTCCACATTAGTTCCACCTTCTTCTAGTAGATCATAAAATGTCTGAAACTTATTGTTGAGAGTTATTTTGGATTCGTTGCATTTGTTAGTATTTTGGAGAAGGGCTTTGTTAAACTTATATGTAATACTGCTGCTCCGGTTGTCCAATGCTGCCTCAGCTTCAGTTTTATTTTAGCCACCACCAAATGGTGATCGGAAGCAATGTCAGCTCCTCTTCTTGATCTTACATATTCCATGGTTCATCTAAACTTCTTATTGATGCAGATGTGGTCGATTTGGTTCTCCGTAATGTGGTCCGGTAAAACCCATGTAGTTTTGTATATACGTTTGTAGGAGAATATGGTGCCACCTATAATCATTTTGTTGAAGGCACATAAGTTTACAAACCTGTCACCGTTATCATTTCTTTCTCCTACTGCATGTTGTCCCATGATGTCTTCATATCCGATGTTGTCCTCTCCAACCTTGGCGTTGAACTCCCCCCATCAAAATAATCAGGTCCTTGGCTGAACATTTCTTGATGATTGACTGCAGCCTCGCATAGAACTGGTCTTTGTCGACTTCGTGGCTGTCATTGGTGGGTGTGTAGCACTGGATGACATTCATTGTAATCCCTTCCTTCTTCGTCTTGAAGGATGCTGTGACGATCCTAGGTCCATGAGACTCCCATCTTACAAGAGCCTTCCATGCACCTTGAGACAACACTAATGCCACTCCTAGTGTGTGTGGGGCCTTTTCTTCTTCGTGGCCAGAGTATAAAGGCACATTTTCCGAGGAAAACCGTTTCTGTCCAACTTGCAACCGATGGGTTTCGCTTAATCCAAGTATATTCAGGTTGTATATTTTCATTTCTTCAGCTATTTGCATGGTTCACCCTGTCTCCCACATCGTGCGGCCATTCCATGTACCTATATTAATTGCTGCTCTTGTTTTCAAAAGGGACATCGGCCTCGTGGCTTTCGAAGAAACTCGGCTTTTACCATGAGGCGTCATAACACACATTCCAACTCCCAGGGCAGATTGAAAATGGTTATAAATGTTTTTAATGGTTATCGTTTTTTATCAAGGTTGCGGTTTTGCGGGATGGGGATGCAAATCCCATGCCCAACCCTCCTCCTCTATGAGGGCTATGGACCGGCAGCAGCACTAGGGGGTTCAAGGCGCGGTGTGTGATTAAGTAAGTTGAAGTAATTTATGATGAAATAGTAAGCATATTTGAAAACAGACAAAATCATTTTGTTTGTATGTGAATTGTCAGTAGTATAACAATTTTCATTATACTTACTACGTAAATTGATTATATCCTGTGTTAACTGCGTTGTGTCTATCATGGAAGGTTTCGAAATAAACGAAGAAACCATCGATGCAAGTATTTTCAAACTTGTAAGTAGATAATTCAGTAATGCATATAAACTTTTGATTTGAATGTTATGTAAATGTACTACTTATAGTTAAAACATTTAAATTACATCAATCTACATCATAAATTGATTCAATACAGTCCCAGCGTCTCAACACATCATGTTGATAATTACTGACAATCAAACAAGAAAACCACAACAACAGTTCAATCACTTATTAAGTAGTTCTAAATAACTGGACATTTTACTAACACTGTTAACTCTTTAAGGAGCAAGTTGAAGTAATTTTTGATGAAATGGGAAGCATATTTGTCAACAAGCAGAACCATCTTGTTTTTATGTGAATTGTCAGTAGTATAACAATTTTAAATTTACTTACCTTTATATTGGACTATATCCTGTCTTAATTGATTCATGAGTAACACTGAACGTTCTAAAATTAGTGAACAAGATATTGATGTAAATAATGTCAATGTGATAAATAGACAGTTAATTAAAACATATGAATCTTGGAATGAATGTTACATAAGTGAACAACTTATGTTTAAGCTGTGTAGATGGCATAGATCAACATCATAAGTTAATACAATACAGTTCCAGCATCTATAACATCATGTTGATAATGAAACCGACAATCAATTTACACAATCATAACAACAGCACAGTACAATCACTTATTAGGTAATTACACATAACTGGTCATTTTACAAACACTATTAACTCGAAATGATGGAAGTAGAAATATTATTGATGAAATGGGAAACATATTTGTGAACAAACTGATCCATCTTTTTTGTATGTGAATTGTCAGTAGTATAACAATTTTCATTTTAATTACGTTTGAGTTTCTTCATTTCTTCTGTTAGCCGATCTATGTCTATCGAGGAAAGTTTTAAAGAAAATTAACAAAGTACTGATGTAAGCGTCTTCAAAGTAGTATATAGATAATTAAGCAATAAATATAAATCTTTGAAACTAATATTACATAATTGTACTACATATAGTTATACCATGTGGATTGCAACAATCTACATCATAAGTTCATTGAATAAATTCACAGCATCTCAAACATCATGTAGATATTTACTGTCAATCAAACTACACAACTATAACAACAGTACAATCACATATTACGTAATTTTAGATAACTAAGCATTTTACTAACACTGTTAACTTGTAATGAAGTAAGTTGAAGTAATTTATGATGAAATGGGGAACATATTTGTGAGCAAACTAAACCATCCTGTTTGTATGTGAATTGTCAGTAGTATAACAATTTAAAATATACTTACTTGTAAGTAGTGCTACATCCTGTTTTAATTGGTATGAATCTAGCGTGGAAAGTATTGTAATAAATAAACAAGTATTGGTGTAAATATTTTCTAAGTAGTATTTAGATAATTATATGATGCATATAAATCTTTGATGTGAATGTTCCTAAATGTACTACTTATTGTTAAACTATGTAGATTGCATAGATCTAATTCATAAGTTGATTCAATACAGTTCCAGTGTCTCAAACATCATGTTGATAATCAAACTGACAATCAAACTACGCAACCATAACAACAGTACAGTACAATCACTTATTAAGTAATTTTGCATAGGTGGATATTTTACGAACACTATTAACTTTTATTGAAGAAAGTTGAAATAATTCTTGTTGAAATGGGAAGCGTCCTGTTTGTATATGAATTGTCAGTAGTATAACTCATTCAACTTTGCTTACTTTTCTTTTCAACAGCAAGCTTTGTCCATCGGTTTATCTCTATCATTGAAGGATTTGGGATAAATTAACAACGCAAATGATAATATTTCCGGGGTTATAAGAAAATATAAAAGTAATACAAATTAACCTTTGATTCGAATAATGCAGAAAAGTACTAGTTATAGTTAAACCATGTGGCTTTCATCAATCTACATCATAAGTTAATTCAATACAGTTTCAGTGTGTCAAACTGAAAATCAAGTTATACAACTATGACAACAGTACAATCTTCTATTCAGTAATTCTACATAACTAAGCATTTTACTAACACTGTTAACTTGTAATGAAATAAGTTTAAACAATTTTTGATGAAATGGGAAACATATTTGTGAACAGACAGTACCAAATAGTTTGCATATGAATTATCAGTAGTATAACACTTTTCATTTTACTTACCATCCAATTGATAATCATAGACTAATGTTGTAACAAAGTTTCCATCGTATTGACCTAGAAAATGAACAACCCATTGACGCATTTAAAATTTGATAATTACATACTTCAGAATATATATTAACCTTTAATTTGAATGTTACATAAATGTTCTACTTATATTTGAACTATATGGATTGCATTGATCTACATCATAAGTTGATTCAATAGTGTTCCAGTATCTCAAACATCATGTAGATATTTACCATCAATCAAACTACACAACCATAACAACAGTACTGTACAATCACTTATTAAGTAATTCTACATAACTGGACATTTTATCAACACTGTTAACTTCTGATGAAGAAAGTTAAAGTAATTTTTGATGAAATGGGAAGCACATTAGTGAATAGTCAGAACCATCCTGATTTTATATGAATTATCAATAGTGTAACACTTGTCATTTTACTTACCACCATTTTCATTTGTAAAGTAAATTGTTGTCAATGGGTGTTTATCGATTATTTCTAAAATAAATGAACAGCGCATTCACGTAAGTAATTGAAATTTGAAAAATATATACATCAGTACTGCATATAAACCTTTGATTTGAATGTTACATAAGTGTATCACTTATAGTTAAACCATTTGGATTGCATCGATCTACATCATTAGTTGATTCAATAGTGTTCCAGTGTCTCAAACATCATCTTCATAATCAAACTGACAATGAAACAACACAACTATAACAACAGTACAATCACTTATTACGTAATCCTACGTAACTGAACATTTTATTAACACTGTTAACTCGTAATGAAGTAAGTTTAAGTAATTCTTGATGAAATGGGGAACATATTTGTAAGCAAACTAAACCATCTCTTTTGTATGTAAATAGATAAAGTAGAGTAAAACTTTTCGATTTACTTACTAACAAGTTTGGTTATCCGTGTTGCAGAATACTTAAAATCTATAGTGGAACGTTTTAAAATTAATTAACACATTCAGATATTTTAATCTTCAACATGCTTTGTAGATAGATCAACAATTCATCTAAACCTTTGTTTTGAATTCTACAAAAATGTACTGTTTAATGTTAAACCATTTGGACTGCATAGATCTACATCATAAGTTAATTCAATATTAACTGAGTGTATCAAACATCATCTTGATAATTATTGACAATCAAACTACACAACCATAACAACAGTACAATACAATCACTTGTTAAGTATTTCTACATAACTGGTCACTTTTATAACATTGTTAACTAATGATGCAGTAAGTTGAAGTAATTTTTGGTGAGACGGGAAACATATTTGTGAACAGACAGAACCATCCTCTTTCTATGTGATTTATCATTGGTATAACACTTTTTATTTTACCTACCTGTCAGATACCATATTTCTTCCAGTGATTTCTTTATGTCTATCGTGGTGAGAATTGAAATGAATAAACAACTTATTGATGTAAATATTTTCATTTTGATAAGTAAATAATTTAGTGATATACATATAAACCCTTGGATCGAATGTTACATAAGTGTATCACTTATAGCTAAACTATGTAGGTTACATCGATCCACATCTCAAGTTAATTGAACACAGTTCCAGAAATCCTAACATAAGGTTGATAATTACTGACAAACAAACTACACAACTACAACAACAGTTCTATCTCTTATGAAGTAATTCTACATATCTGGACTATTTACTAACACTGTTAACTTGTAATGAAGCAGGTTGAATTAATTTTTGATGAAATGGGAAACATGTTTATGAAGAGACAGTACCATCCTGTTTGTAGGTGAATATTCAGTAGTATAATAATTTTCATTCTACTTACCTGCGGCTAGATTTATTTCCTTCTGTATATGGTATATGTCTGTCGTGAAAGTATTTCAATTAAATATACAAACAATTGCTGTATATGTATACATTTTGATTAGTAGATAATTCAGTAATGCGTAAAAACCTTAAAAGCGAATGTTTCATAAGTGTACTACTTATACTTCAACAATGTAGATAGCATAGATCCACATCACAAATTGATTCAATACAGTTCCAGTGTCATAAACATCTTGTTGATAATAACTGACAATCAAACTAGACAACCATAACAACATTACAATCTCTTGTTCAGTAATACTACATAACTTGTCATTTCACTAACACTATTAACTAGTAATGAAGCTAATTGAAGTAATTTTTGATGAAATAGGAAATATGTTTGTGGACAAACAGAACGATCCTGTTTGTTTGTGAACTGTCAGTAGGATAACAATTTTCATTTTACTCACCTGAGATGCGGCTCAAATTCTTACATAACTCGTAAAATTCTATTATGGAAAGTTTGAAATAGTTGAACAATTTATTGATGTAAGTATTTTGAATTTGATAAATATATTCTTTAGTTATGCATATGAAACTTTGATTTGAATGTTAAATAAATGTACTACTTATAGTCAAAACATGTGCATTGCATCAATCTACATCATAAGTTGATTCAATACAGTTGCAGCATCTCAAACATCATGTTGATCATTACTGACAATCAAACTACACAACCATAACAGTACAGTACAATCACTTATTAAGTAATTCTGCATAACTGGATATTTTACTAACACTGTTAACTTGTAATGAAGCAAATTGAAGTAATTTTTGATGAAATGAGTAACATATTTGTAAACAGACAGAACCATCCTGTTTGTATGTGAATTATCAGTAATATAACTCATCAAACTTTACTTACCTTTTAGTTGGCTTAATTCCTCTGGTATCTCTTGTAACTCTATCGTGGGACGTTTCAAATTTAATGAACAACGCATTGATGTAAGTATTTTGAATTTGATAAGTATGCAATTGATTTATGCCTATAAACCTTTTTTTGAATGTTTCATATGTATACTACTGATATTTAAACTATGTAGATTGTGTAGATCTATATCATAAGTTGATTCAATATACTTCCAGCATCTCTGACACCATGTTGATGACAAATGACAATCAAACTACACAACCATAACAACAGTACAGTACAATCACTTATTAAGTAATTCTACATAACTGAACATTTTATTAACATTGTTAACTTGTAATGAAGTAAGTTGAAGGAATTTATAATGAAATGGGAAGCATATTAGTGAATAGTCAGAACCATCCTGTTTGTATATGATTTATTAGTAGTATACCACGTTTCAATTTACTGAGATTTTTTACACTTATTTTCGGTCGTTATTTTACTGTCTATCATGGAACTCTTTTACTCAAATGAACAACGTATTCATGTAAGTATTTTCAATGTGTTAAGTTCAGTAATGCATATAAACCTTTGATTTAAATGTCACGATGTTAGAAATGCATCAGAACGTTTTACTACGTGGTTTGACGTTATACTTTCTATTTGTTTGTCAGTATTTGTGTTCCAGATTGATTTGTCAGTTGGTATAATTACATTGTTGTAAATTACAATGTTTCTTTCTGACAGAAATGTAATAATAATTGACTTTGATGTTGTAATGGCTAATGACATAACATGTCCAGTTGATGTCGCTTTCAGAAATATGCCATCCTCAAACTGACTGTGGAAGCCGTCATTATCTCTGAGTAGAACAACTTTTATGTTGTATGGTTATATGTCGGTATGTATGTTTACCGTGAGATTGAATATATTTATGAATTTTTGATGACTTGCATGTTTCCCAGTTATTTGAGTATACTAATCATCTCCAAATAAATGTTTGTTTAACTCATCGTTGTTGATTTCTTATTATGTGTGATGTCTGTTGAACATGTGTACAGAGTCAGTGGGTGCATGAGAATTTAGATGCTTTCTGGGTATATTTGTAATGATCTGGATATAGGCTAGTGCCCTCACCTAAGTAGCATTTAAGCTAGTCATTCTTACGAGACTGACAAATTTTTAAATGAGAGAATAAGCTAGCATGTAATGAATCCGGAGAGATTTTTATATCAATTGCTTACTGAAATGTATCACATTACTGTACTTATCTGTTTTAAAACAACAGGTATCACTTAATGCTAATTATGTATGTGTTAGTGCAGATCTTGGTTACATCTAACTGTGATATTTCTGTGAGTAAACCGATCAAATGACTTTCATCAACTCACTATTGAAAAGTGAAATGTAAGTTAGCCATACTCAAAAATATTCCATAATATCTATGTCACTCATGTCTACATACATTAAAGAAGAACTAAGTGATATAATCATTTACAAAAGTGCAAATATAAAACCATATCCAACTTACCATTTTGTGCAGATACATGAATCAGCACAAGAGACAAATTGATGTATAGCAACAATAACAGCATCATTTTCACTGATCACACCACTCTATATGTTTTACTCTTCCACTTTTATACCATCAGAAACGCAAGTAATTGGTCATTCAGAGGCATAATATAAACTGAATGAATATGATTTGCTAATAACTCATTATTGATCTACATACAAACGAATCCAACTCATCTGATTGGTGGTTATCATGAGTTTCAATGAATTCACTTTAATTAACTAACTAATCCATTGTTAAACTGAATCTGATCAGATTATTCTCAAGTTTACTGCCCGGTGTATTTAAAATGAATACATGGAAAGCTAATGAAGAAGGCAAGAAATTCATTCAACCAGTTGTTCCATTGGAAGTGTGTGTTGTAATGAATGTAAATTAGTACTAAAATAGTTTGTCTTTGTTCACTTCTACGATTATAATGATGTTCAGCATCTAGTACTAATATAATTTACAATTTTATCTAAGAAAAAATTTAAAGAATGATTTGTAATGATGCCTATATAAGGCTAATTGGTAGTTGCATCACTGGCATTACTACCCACAAACTTCAATTATTGTGATTGTTGAATTTGCTTTGATAAAAGAAGAGCGAGTCAATATGAACCGTTTGTGCTTGTGTTAACGGTTCTAAGATATTTAGACCTTAATTATTTTACAATCTACTCATGTTAGTGATAACGCTTTACTTCATATTTAACAATGCATTGGCATAGGTCAATAAGCAGTAAGCAAATTAAACCAGTTCATCTTTTGATGTACAGGGAGGATGCTACCTTTCCTTATAGTTTACTAGACACAGTAAAGACACAGTTAGGTAGACGAACTTTAGTTGATTCATCTAGTTGCATTATTCATCCTATAATTCTGATGAAATCTGACGCATTATGTTTGTACTGATCCTGAATCACGTTGTAGTTCACCACAATTAGATGTATGATCCATCCATTCTATCAAAATTAATTGCGATGCTTAAACAATGTACAATACACGTGGTTCATTCTAAAACATTCAGTTTCATCTGTATACGTTTCATTTAGATAAGCATAGTAATAATGATAAGAAGAATAGAGATAATTTCAATGAGTTCTCTTATCAACAACATCTTGTTTTTCTTTTCTCGTTAGTTGGAATGTGATAAATAAACCATAGTTGACCTACATTATAATTGTATAGTGTGATTATGAATGGAATGCCAGTAGAAAGTACACAGAATAACTTATTTAAGTTGGTTTGTGACGAAAGGTGGAATCCACAACGCGCGTTCAGTTCTACTTGGGACTCGGTCGATTGGATGTACCTGCATCACAATGTTGATGTTCACACTGGGACTCGAACTCAGTGAATTTCGTACCAAGCGCCATCATTCTCACCACTAGAATACTGAATCGAGAGAATGTAGATAATCATTCCTGATAGCCCTCTCAACTCTTGCAACTGAGAAATTCACATCACATCTCAACCTGTATGGATAGCTTACCAGTGTAATATTGACATAAAACTCGATGTGATTACATACTTTGTTCACTTCTACGATTATAATGATGTTCAGCATCTAGTACTAATATAATTTACAATTTTATCTAAGAAAAAATTTAAAGAATGATTTGTAATGATGCCTATATAAGGCTAATTGGTAGTTGCATCACTGGCATTACTAGCCACAAACTTTCAATTATTGTGATTGTTGAATTTGCTTTGATAAAAGAAGAGCGAGGTCAATATGAACCGTTTGTGCTTGTGTTAACGGTTCTAAGATATTTAGACCTTAATTATTTTACAATCTACTCATGTTAGTGATAACGCTTTACTTCAATATTTAACAATGCATTGGCATAGGTCAATAAGCAGTAAGCAAATTAAACCAGTTCATCTTTTGATGTACAGGGAGGATGCTACCTTTCCTTATAGTTTACTAGACACAGTAAAGACACAGTTAGGTAGACGAACTTTAGTTGATTCATCTAGTTGCATTATTCATCCTATAATTCTGATGAAATCTGACGCATTATGTTTGTACTGATCATCGCTTGACACTGTATATACACTTTAAATAGATGTAGTTCACCACAATTAGATGTATGATCCATCCATTCTATCAAAATTAATTGCGATGCTTAAACAATCTACAATGCAACGTGGTTCATTCTAAAACATTCAGTTTCATCTGTATACGTTTCATTTAGATAAGCATAGTAATAATGATAAGAAGAATAGAGATAATTTCAATGAGTTCTCTTATCAACAACATCTTGTTTTTCTTTTCTCGTTAGTTGGAATGTGATAAATAAACCATAGTTGACCTACATTATAATTTTATAGTGTGATTATGAATGGAATGCCAGTAGAAAGTACACAGAAATACTTATTTAAGTTGGTTTGTGACTGAAAGGTGGAATCCACAACGCGCGTTCAGTTCTACTTGGGACTCGTCGATTGGATGTACCTGCATCACAATGTTGATGTTCACACTGGGACTCGAACTCAGTGAATTTCGTACCAAGCGCCATCATTCTCACCACTAGAATACTGAATCGAGAGAATTTCATCCTAATAAGAAATACTTAGTTTATAAGTTTCTTTTGTTTTTTCTTAATTAGAAAATAATAACTAAATAACTTTATCATAGTATACGTCTAATTAATTTTTCAACATGGTCATATGACTACTATGAATTCAATGCATTCAACTCTCAGTATGTTCTCATATTGTTAGCCTATTTAAAATTAATTCATTACTATTATTATATTGTGGAATCTAGTAGAGAATTTACAGCAGTTTTCTTTAGGTTGTATAATCATGAAATACTTCAATCTAACTATCAATGTACAATTGAGCCTACAGACTTTAGATCACATTATCCATATTCCTTGACTTCAAGAGAGCTTTTGATAAAGTCGCACATCATAAACTTCTCCATAAACTAAATTCGTTCGGAATCAATGACCCATTACACTATTGGCTCAACTCATTTATCACATGGAGAAGCCAGGTAGTAAAATATAATGACCACCTCTCGTCACCTAAACTTAATACCAGTGGAGATGTTCAGGGCAGTGTCCAAGGTCCTCTTCTCTTTCTCATATATATAAATGATATATGTG
Source organism: Schistosoma mekongi (assembly GCA_034768735.1). Taxonomy (NCBI): domain Eukaryota; kingdom Metazoa; phylum Platyhelminthes; class Trematoda; order Strigeidida; family Schistosomatidae; genus Schistosoma; species Schistosoma mekongi. The sequence continues at coordinate 10,441 of JALJAT010000093.1, read as the reverse complement.
ATGTCACACATTTTGGCAAACCATATATGCATGCGGATGACTTGAAAATATTCTACAGCTTTAAGCCTAGTACATCTAGTGAATGCACATCCGACATCCAGAAAGACCTAGATAACCTATTGATTTAGAGCCAGAAATGGCAACTACCATTCAACCACAGTAAGTGTGGGATTATACATTTCAGAAAATATGATGTTCAACAAGAACTCTATTTGAGTGAATATAAAATTCAAACACTGAGCTCCATATGTAAGTTGGGTATATGCTGCAGCAAGAGCCTTAAATTTACTGAGCATGTATTGTCAATTATATCCAACACAAGACGACAAATTGGCTTTATTCTTCGAAATTTTTACACCAGGAAAGCCAAGCTTGCAATATACAGCATGTGCGTACGTCCTACCCTAAAATACTGCTCGGTTGTCTTCTCTAGTATGAACTACACAGACACCATGCGAATTGAAAATCTCCAGAGAACTTTCACCCGACGATTACTGGAGTATAACTGTAACAAAACTTATGTGGAAAGATGTAGGTTACTTTTTCTAGAACCCTTGTGGAAACGCCGTCTAAAAACTAATCTAATTTTTTTCCATAAAATAATTCACGGTCTCACTTTGTCAACCGCATCTCCCATCTGAAAGACTTCACCCAAAAATAACCTGACGAATCTGGCTCGAACACTGTATACCGAAAAATGCAAACACAAATCACGAAATAACGTTTTATTACACTATACAGTCTACTATGGAATAAGTTAGCACTTTCCATCCGCTCCTGTGATAAGTTGCGAAAATTTAAACACATGATAAACTTGTTTTTTGATACCAATAGCACCCAGCATCTCTTTCCTGAACCATCTGGAAATCCAGACATGATAAGTCACGGACCACCTTATATCTAGCTTACCAGTTTACAGCTCATATCACAAGCCTGTGAGTCATTAACCTTATTATACCATACCTTTCACAGAAACCTGGTCTGGACACCACTACTGTACTCCTCTCTAATAGCCAACCTATTAAGCATAACAAAGTAACTCTTTCCAAATGAGATTTAATACCTAAGTATTTAACAATTCAAACAGTTATGCTTTTCTGATTGCTTAAATAATCAGAAACTCCGCCTGTAGCTCACCTAGGGTTACTGCCGTTCCCAAGACCTGGTAAAGGAGGAGGGTTGGACATGGGGCTAGCATCCCTATCCCGTAAACCCCAAGCTTGCTAAAAAACGCTAACCAGATTTAACAAGCTAAACGATTTAAACTCTGCCCTGGAAGCAGAAGGATTTATGGAGCCTCATGATGAAAGCCGAAATTCATCGGAAGTCATGAGGCTGATGCCCCTTCTAACAACCAGAGCAAATATTTTTATAGGTACATGGAATGTTCGAACAATGACCATGCCTATAAACTTGCGTGAATTCTGTACTAAATTTCAGAATAATAATAATAATGTGGAAGAGCGGGAAGACAAATCAAGTAGCTGTAGAAATGAAGAGATATAACTTGACAGTACTCGGAATCAGAGAAACCCATTGGACTGAAGCTGCACAGAAAACATTGGCTTCGGGAGAGATGCTGCTATACTCCGGCCACGAAGAGGAAAATGCTCCCCACACTCAATGAGTTGCTCTGATGCTGTCCAAGGAGGCACGTAATGCACTTGTGGGATGGGAACCACATGGACCCAGGATCATCAAAGCATCTTTCAAAACAAGGAAGAAAGGGATTACAATGACTATTATCCAATGCTATGCACCAACCAACGACGGCAACGACGAAGACAAAGATCAGTTCTACGATAGACTGCAATCAATTATAGCAAAGTGTCGACGAAAGGATCTGACAATCCTGATGAGGGACTTCAACGCCAAAGTCGGAATGGACAACACTGGATATGAAGAGATCATGGGACGACAGGGACTGGGAGACAGAAATGACAATGGTGAAAGATTTACAAACCTATTTGTCTTCAACAAATTGGTTATAGGTGGTACAATATTCGCCCACAAACGCATACACAAGGTTACATGGGTCTCACCGGATCACAATACAGAGAATCAAATCGATCATATATGTATCAATAAAAAATTTAGAAAATCAATGGAAGATGTAAGAACCAGGAGAGGAGCTGACATAGCTTCAGACCATCACCTGGTGGTTTCTAAAATGAAACTGAAGCTAAAGAAGCAGTGGACAACTGGAGTGGCAGCAGTACAACGGTTCAATACAGTCTTTCTCCGAGACACTGATAAACTCAACGAATTCAAAATATCTCTCAACAACAGGTTCCAAGCCTTACAAGATCTGCCGAAAGAAGAAACCACTATGGAGGATAACTGGAAAGAAATCAAAGAAGCACTAACGTCAACGTGTCAGGAGGTTCTAGGCCGCAAGAAGCACCATTATAAGTAATGCATCTCCACTGAGACATTGAGCAAAATTCAACAAAGGAGGAACAAGAAGATAGAAATCAACAACAGCCGAACGAGAGCAGAGAAAATCAAGGCACAAACTGAAAACACAGAAGCAAATAAGCAGGTAAAGAAAAGCACTAGAGCTGACAAACGGAAATACATCGAAGGCCTTGCAACGACAGCTGAAAAGGCTGCAAGAGAAAGAAAATATGAAACAGCTATACGACATAACGAAGAAACTGGCAGATAAACATGGTAAACCAGAGCGACCGGTCAAGAACAAAGAAGGCAAGACACTCACTGAGATTCAAGAACAAAAGAATAGGTGGGTAGAACACTTTGAGGAGCTCTTGAATAGGCCAGCTCAACTGAACCCACCGGACATCAAAGCAGCAACTACAGATCTCCCGATAGATGTCACTCCACCAACGATGGAAGAAACCAATATGACCATTAGACAAATCAAAAGTGGGAAAGCAGCAGGACCTGACAATATACCAGCTGAAGTACTCAAGTCAGATATCGACCTAACAGCAAGGATACTTCACCTTTTATTCAAAAAGATCTTGGAGGAAGAACAAGTGCCGGCAGACTGGAAAGAAGGACATCTTATCAAGATACCAAAGAAAGGAGATTTGAGCAAATGTGACAACTACAGAGGGATCACGCTACTGTCGGTACCAGGGAGAGTTTTCAACAGAGTGTTGTTGAACAGAATGAAGGATTCAGTGGAGGCTCAACTTCGAGATTAACAAGCTGGTTTTCGTAAGGATCGGTCGTGCATAGACCAAATCGCAACACTACGGATCATCGTTGAACGACCAATTCAGTGGAGCAGGTCACCGTACATCAACTTCATTGACTATGAGAAGGCGTTTGACAGTGTAGACGGGAGAACACTATGGAAACTTCTTCGACACTACGGCGTACCAGAGAAACTCGTCAACATCATCCGGAACTCTTACGACGGAACACAGTGCAAAATTGTGCATGGAGGCCAGGATAACTGACAAATGCATTCTCAGTGAGGACCGGAGTCAGACAAGGTTGCCTACTTTCACCTCTTCTCTTCCTCCTAGTGGTTGACTGGATCATGAAGACCTCCAAATCTGAGGGGATGCACGGAATTCAATAGACCAGTAGGATGCAACTCAATGATTTGGACTTCGCAGATGACCTAGCTCTTTTAGCACATACACACCAACAAATGCAAGCGAAGACAACCAGTGTAGCAGCAAATTCAGCATCAGTAGGCTTGAACATACATAAGGGAAAAAGCAAGATTCTTAAATACAACACAGGGAGCACCAAACCAATTCAACTTGATGGAGAAACTCTGGAAGAAGTGAATACTTTCACATATCTGGGGAGCATCATCGATGAAAAAGGAGGGTCCGATGCAGATGTAATGACAAGGATTGGCAAAGCAAGGGCAGCATCCCTACAGTTGAAAACCATATGGTACTCAAAACAAATATCAACTAACCTCAAAGTCAGACTCTTCAATTCGAACGTGAAGGCAGTCCTGCTGTATGAAGCTGAAACTTGGAAAATTACTGCAAACATCATCAGACGGATACAAGTATTTATAAACAACTGCCTACGCAAGATACTGAATGTCCGTTGGCCGGAAATCATCAGCAACAGCTTACTATGTGAGAGGACAAACCAACTTCCCGCCGAGAAGGAAATTAGGAAAAGTAAGTAAGTAAATAATCAGAAAAGTATAGCTGTCATAATGCGCTTGCACCGTTCTGCTGTTTTTTCTCCTTCTTTCCTTTCAGCACTTCAAGATTGCCTTGTATTATGCGGATGGTTGAACGTTTACATTTTTTTCGTCAGTACTTAAGCACTGGTAATGGTGGCATGAACCCGTCCTGTCATTCTCCTACATCACAAGGTTGTTCCGAGGCCATATCTGTAATAGACGCTAAATAAATGCCAATTTAGGTATAAATAAATAAATCAATAGCATTTATTCTCAGTGTGTACATGGGAGCTTGCCAGTTTGCTTTCATGATCTGAATGATATGAGTTTAAATTTCTACAGATATTTCGAATGTCACTGTAAGGACATTTATAACATACAAACAGTTGAATAGAAAACCGAATAAACTGCAACAATGTTTACAGTTCTAAGACATTAAATATATTTATTGTGGCATTGTGTATATACTACAAGGAAACGCGCGCTCCTTGACGAATGCGTTACAATCCCAAAATCCGTCTGAGTTAGCAGAATGGATCACATGTGGGATAAGATCAAGAGTATTTGGAATTCGAGTGTTGAAGAGAAGTTAGTAGTATTGTGGCATATTTATCTTGTACATAATCATTTATAGGTTTCGGTTACTGACGCACTTCAGTAGCAAGATACAGGGTTCGGTGGACATCCATCGTGAGGTATTGGAGTCTGCAAGGTTGATATTTGGGTAAACTCTCAAAAGAAAAGGTAAAAAGAGAAAAGAGATTTTGTGTATGTAGTGCGCAGGTATGAGGATGATCCAGAGCATGATCCGATCCATTGCAAGTCGTTTCTGGCAAGTGAATTGTAGATGAACGTTTAATGGTTTATTGATATATTTTACTCAGACAGGTAGTCACGTTGCGTCTTTGATGTCCGATCCTTTTCAGATATTAAGGGGGCCTATTATTTCCAGTGTGTCTAAATAAGTGGCTTCATCAGCCAGGAAGCTAGTATCTCTGAGAGCTGTATTAAGTAGCTTGCAAAATACTGGGAGATTGTCTGCCATGCGTACTGCTGCTGGCAGTTTGTTCCATATTTGACCATGCCTAATCAAATAAAAGTTTGCACGTGTTTTTGTTTTGTAATTTTCAATTTTAACTTAGAGAGCTTATTTCTCAGACAATAGTCTCGAGTGTAGGTACGGTATGCAATATTAATTGAAGTGTAGGTCATATTATGCAGCAGTTTATAAAAAAGGATTAAGTTTGTTCTCAGTCTTCTTCTCCGTATAGGTTCAAGTTTGAGCATGTGACATCTAGCTTTGTAGTCTATTTTAGAATTGCCTTTAATTATCTGCCGTGTTAAGTAGCGTTGCACACTACTCTGATTCTGTCACTTGTTCGTAGATCGCTAAATAGGAAGGAACAGTACTCAAGTATAGGTCTTACACATTTTGTAGAGGCTGTCTTGACTTATTTTGATGACAGTTTCTTAGAATGAAGCCTAGGAGTCGTCGTGATTTGGACAGTTTGGCAGAAATGTACTCAGAGAAATTAATGTTGTGGGAATATTGTATGCCTAGGTCGGTTACCGTATTAAGTTTAAGGAGCTTTTGGTTGCTAAGTACAAGTTGCACTTCAAGTTTTGGGTCCCCCACACACATCCACCCACATTTCTCAGTATTGAGTTCCAGACACCAGTCGGAGCACCATTTACCTAGGTTGTTTAGCTCGTCCTGCATATTTTCAAAGCAATGTGCCACATCATTTTTGTCAGTCTTATAGACTACTTACATGTCGTCGGCATAGAGATATGGCTTTCCTGTTATGAAGCACCTGCATATGTGATGCATATATGATTAAGAGTAAGGGCCCTAGAACACTGCCTTGCACAACCCCGCTGGTTGTAAGTTGTGTTGTTGACGTTACAGTGCCTACCTTTGTTATCTGATATCGGTTTGTGAGGAATGATTTGAACCACCCTAGGAGTGGATTAGATATTCCTATGGACTGCAGTTTGCAGATGAGTAGATTGTGTGGTACCTTGTCAAAGGCTTTTTTTATGTCATCGTATAGTATTATCACTAACTTTTTCTGATCACGGTTTCGAGTAATCTCGTCAAAGAAATCAATGAGGCATGTGGCGCATGACATCCTTTTGAGAAAGCCATGCTGGGATGAACTAATTAAGCCTCCGTTTAGTAGGTAGTCAGATGTTTGATCTTTGATTACCTTCTCCATTACTCGTGAGATCACTGGCGTGATATTAATTGGTCGATAGTTTTGGACCAGGTTCCTTGCTCCTGTCTTATGTTTAGGGAGTACGTAGGTGGATTTCCAGATTTCAGGATAAGTTTCAACTTCTAGTGAGAGTGTGAACATTTTAAGTAGGAGAATAGGTATGTCTGGTCCAGCATGCTTGTAGAAGATTGATGGGATATTATCGGTCCCTGAGCTATTATTAGGCTTAAGCGTCTTTATAGCTTCATTGATATTTGTTAAGCTAAATTGTATAGTACTTAGCGTTGTGTTGCTTATCCTGTCTAAATTGATGTCCGGCGTTTGAATTGTGTTTTCGTTATTCGCGAATCTTTCGCTGAGAACTTCGCATATAACTCGTGGGTCATCATAGGTTACCCCATTTTGCAGTATTGAGTGAATTCTATAATCTTCAGTTTTATTTGAGCGTTTTTCTAATAGATGGCACAGGTTTAGGGACTTGGATGCGCCAATGAGTGCTATACATTCCTCATCTTTCAGACGAGTTTCATGTTTACATCTTACTTGTTCTAGCAAACAGTGTATTTGATTCAGAGCGGTGAAGTCACTTGAGATGAAGCACCTTTTCCTTAGTTTACGCACTTTGGCCTTGGCTTGAGTGTAGATGTAAGGGGATATTGCTTTGTAGCCCATCTGTGTTGACACTATCGTGTCAATTATGGGCTTTATCGTACGGTAGAATATTTGTAGTGTTTAAGCAATGCTGCCACTAGCAAAGAAATTGGCCCATTCAGAGCATCTAACTTGATTTTGAAAGATGCCCCAGTCAGCATGGACAAAGTCTTGATAGTGAAAACGCTTACAGGTCGTCCTATGCTTGCTACCTTTTACAAGAAATGGTAGAGTGCATAGGACTGTGTTGTGGTCACTGTTGTGGAGTTTTAAGTCATATTCTATGAATATCGGCGTTATATTATGACAGAATATCAAGTCGAGGGTGTTGCTGTTTCTTGTGGGTAAATGCACATGTTGTTTCCAGCCGTGTATATTGATATATTTAATTATACTCTCATAAAATGTCGGGCCAGAGAATGTGCGCCAATCGACACCTGGGAGATTAAAGTCTCCACAGATCATTTTATGGTCGAGGCTGAGGGTAGCGGCATGCCCAAATGATGCAATTATTGAAGCAACTACTAATTTTGGAGTGTTTGGAGCCCTATATATGCAACCTAGTAGTAATTGGTAGTTATTTACATGTACTTTCAGCCATATAGGGTCAGGTACTGCGTTAAGGACTTCGTCATCGGTATTTTCCACCTTTATAGTCTTTGATACGTATGCCAGACAACCCCCACCTCTTTTGGTGGTTCTATCGCAACGAAATACAGCGTAGTTATCTATGACAAGGCATGAATTAGGAACATCAGATATCAGCCAACTTTCTGTTATTAGGGCAAGTGTATGGTTGTATAGAAAGACCAGGGTCCTCAGAGATGTCTTTTTATTTATTATAGATCGGGCATTAATTAGCATCTGTGTCAGATGAGGCGAATTAATGACCTTACATGAGCTATTGGTGACTGCATATTTAACAGCGTTCGTACTGTGGGTTAATCTATTATATTTATTGTAACAATTATCTTAACATTTGTTTGTGGCGTGGACATTTATACTGTGGGACGGAAGAAGAGGTTTGCTGTTTGCTTCTAGTAGTGGTGATGGATGGGATCCAGCACTACTCATGAGCATCGGTTTAGTTAGGGCTAAGGGGGCAGTAAATGAATTGAGATTATAATTATGAATATAACTATGAACATAACTTGGACTAGATATTAGAGGACTATGGCATTTACTTGGCTGAGATGTTATTGAGGATGTACTCAGTGGTTGTTCCGTGAGGTCCGTGTTCTGAACATCACTATTATCTCTGTGGTAATTACTTAAGTCGTGATTTGGGGCATTCACGATTGGCACGAATTGATGGTTCAAGATGGGTGGTAGAGGTAGTGGATGAAAGTGAAATGGGTTGTAAAGTGTTGAATGAGGGTGCGCTAAAAAAGGATACAAGTGAGTATGTATGACTTTTGGTTCACAATAGTTGGGCAGTATGTTAAGTCACAGACCACATTATACCTAGCATACCAGTTTACAGCTCACATCACAAGCCTGTGAATCAGTGACCTTATTATACCATACCTTTCCAAGAAATCCGGTCTGGACACTACTATTGTACTCCTCTGTAATAGCCAACCTATTAAGGATAACAAATTAACTCTTACCAAATGAGGTTTAATACCTAAGTATTTAACAATTCAAACGGTTATATTTTTCTGATTGCTTAAATAATCGGAAACGTTTAGCTGTCATAATGCACTTGCACCGTTCTGCTGTTTTTTCTCCTTCTTTCCTTTCAGCACTTCAAGATTGCCTTGTATTATGCGGATGGTTGAACGTTTACATTTTCCGTCAGTACTTAAGCACTGGTAATGGTGGCATGAACCCGTCCTGTCATTCTCCTACATCACAAGGTTGTTCCGAGGCCATATTTGTAATAGACGCTAAATAAATGCCAATTTAAAGCATAATTTATTGTCCCAATATCTCTGTGCATCATTGTATAATAAGTTTGCATAACAGTTAAACGCCTTCTACTATTTGATATGTTATTGTCGATCTTGCTTGTAAAAATGGCTTGCTCCTGATATTCAGGAAATAAATTATCAATTATTATTATTACTATTATATAAGGCTAATTGATAGTTGTATCACTGGCATTACTAGCCACAAGCTTTCAATTATTGTGATGGTTGAAATTGCTTTGAAAAAAGAAGAGCGAAGTGAATATGAACCGTTTGTGCGGTTCTAAGATATCTAGACTTTAATTATTTTACAATCTACTCATGTTAGTGATAACGCTTTACTTCAATATTTAACAATACATTGGCATAGGTCAATAAGCAGTAAGCAAATTCAACCAGTGCATCTTTTAATGTAAAGGGAGGATGCTGCCTTTCCTTATGGTTTACTAGACACAGTAAAGACACAGTTAGGTAGACAAACTTTAGTTGATTCATCTAGTTGCATTATTCATCCTATAATTCTGATGAAATCTGACGCATTATGTTTGTACTGATCATCGCTTGACACTGTATATACACTTTGAATAGATGTAGTTCACCACAATTAAAAGTATGATCCATGTATGTATGCATGTATGTACAATCAACATAGAACCTGACACATGTGTGCATCGGTTCAAGTTGCCATACCACCATGGCACCTGCAAGATTAACACCACCACCACTAGTAGAAATCACTTCAATAAAATAGAATAATAATAGTAACAAGGAGTGTGAACATATAGAATATGGTTCAGGAAGCGTTGAAAGAAAGTAATGGAATAATTTGAAGCTCATGATTTAAGGGAGGACAATGAGTGAATACATCTGCTCCATTGTGACCGATTCTGAGCCATGTCACTCAGTGTTTCTAGCCACTGGTTACGGTAATCGCGAGGACCCCATCCAGGTAGTCTGCAGCTACCGACACGACTTAAACCGGAGGTCAGTGACTCTATGGACTGATGCCATGTTTTAGTTTGGCCACCTCTAACTCTCTTCCATCCTATTCCTATATCAGCCAGCATTGCGTGTCGAGGAAGACAGTGGTTCGGCATACGCAACACATGTCCCAACCACCTCATTCGATGAAGATTCACAACCTCATTGACAGATTTACCATATTTGTCTAACATCCATCGTCTAAGTATGATCCATTCATTCTATCCGACTTAATTGCGATGCTTAAACAATGTACAATGCAACGTGGTTCATTCTAAAACATTCAGTTTCATCTGTATACGTTTCATTTAAATAAGCATAGTAATAATGATAAGAAGAATAGAGATAATTTCAATGAGTTCTCTTATCAACAACATCTTGTTTTTCTTTTCTCGTTAGTTGGAATGTGATAAATAAACCATAGTTGACCTACATTATAATTTTATAGTGTGATTATGAATGGAATGCCAGTAGAAAGTACACAGAAATACTTATTTAAGTTGGTTTGTGACTGAAAAGTGGAATCCACGATGCGCGTTAATTTCAACTTGGGA
>JALJAT010000092.1:0-52857 GCA_034768735.1 Schistosoma mekongi | reverse complement strand
TTGAGTGCACCTTTTCGATAGAGTACCGAGACACCAGTGTCAACACTCCCAGTAATATATAAAAGTTGATATTATTTAACACTTGTGATGACTGACGAGTGTATTTGACTAGATGAACGATAATGGTTACATATTTCCCCCGAGTTGTAATAATTTATTCTACATTGCTATTAATTGTTCAACTTTACTTTCCACATTTTCTTTCCAGTTATTAGTCCTATTGAGTTGCTGTATCTGTTTTGGGGCAGATTTCCTTTATCATCTTCCCATAACTTGTACAACTATCACTTTAAAAAGTTACAGACCATCATATAAACAACCATTTGATCAAACAGAGGATTCATCTCTCCTTCTACCATTAATAGGACAAGAATACCACCAGTACCTACTATATAACATCGTCTACGAATTATTCATCTACCCCTCATGCTCATTTGAATAACAACTCCCAACCATCGAGCAACTTCTAGTCTTGTGACCCCGGTTTTGGCAGACCCAGCAATTCTAGATTTCACACCAGTGATTCAAATACCGAAAATATCTGATGTGGATTACACATCTTTGCCACAGAGCAATAGTCTCGAGAAGGTTAGATGCGAACTACAACATCTTACTCAGCAGCTAGCGGAAATGCGTTCTCAGGTGGAGTCATTCTCAGCATTATTTTGTGGCGTGAGGCAAGAACCTGACACCTTGTCGCCTCTTAAGCTGCAACTGACGAGGGACACAAATCCACCTGTACTTGAAGACGTTTCGAAAGTATCAACAGTTATAGACTTCATTGCTACAGAGGTAACTAAACGTATGATATCCCGTCAGAACGTAATTGTCTACAATATACCGGATAGGGCGGCACTGAGAACCGTTAGACATTCTATACTTAAAGCAGCTAGTCTCTCAGATTATTCTTGTTAATGCCTCTGCCTTAACAAAAAACACCAGAAGTACTCATGCCCCATTCTCTTCCGCTTTGATTCTCAATCGGCAGCAGATAAGTTAAAACGGGCTGAACAGCTAATAACCGCAACTACCAAGTATAAAAATGCTCGTGTAGTTGAGGATAAGACTGTAATCCAGAGACATAAGAGACTAGATACTTCGCACTTAGGTAAAGTTGAGCAGAACACCACTGATGTAAAATGCCTGACTAAACCACTTAGCACGGCTACGGAATCCCATGATGATAATACTTATCAACATACAGTCGAAAAAATTACAGGTCAAACCTCTGACAACCATCTCTCGGATGATATACATTTAGACCACACGACCTCTAGTAATATTAGGATCTCTAGTGCTTCATTAGGTGACAAAATGCAAACTCCCAAAGTACAAGTAAGGGCCACGATTAGCCCACTAAACAACTTAGGTATAATGCAAAACGAGACAAACAGATCATCGAAACGAAAGATAAGCTCTAAGCAAGGTTCTATGATCTCATCTACACAGAGGGCACGACACTACTGTGCCTACCACATCACTATATAGCAAGGCGGGTTATGAGGCCTCATTGCCTAATAGTAATCGAATCAGTAGTACTGAAGGTCGTAAGCGCCCACAGGTTGTACGTAACCAATTAAAACAAAGCGCATTTAAATACCAGCGTAAACCAAGCGGCGAACAAGCACATGGCCTATTTTATTACCCTGTCGCAAATAGCTTTGTAAGAAATTCTAGGGCGCCAAATACACACCAGTATGCTCTAAGTCTTAATAACCCCTCACCATACGCCTATTCAGATCGTGTAAGTGGTTCTTCTCTTCATCCTCACCATTTTGATTATAATTATGCTCATGGTGGTTTGCTAGGGCCCCCTCCAATTTATGCACATCATCAACGAGCTGCCATGTTGCCTAACTCAAACTGCTCTGAATACTATAATAATTTTTTTGGGATCAGGCAGTCATTAGTCCCCGTAGCAATACAGCTTGCCCAGACATTAGCTCAAACAGTCAGACTGCCTTTTCAAACCAACATCTAGTTATACGAAACACGAACGACTTAGATAAAGATCTTATTTGATTCTTCACAATTCACTCTTCATTTCTAAACTTTTTAGTAATTAACGCCCGCTCACTTCTTAATAAAATATCAACCCTAAGAACTATAGCCTTATTAGCTAAACCTTCTTTAATATTTATCACAGAATCATGGTGTTCCTCCTCAGTTACTGACTCAGAATTGGCCATTCAGGACTATATCTTATATCGCGACAATAGAGAATGTAAAACGGGGTGGTGGTTGTCCAATATACGTAAGTGTTTGTTTGCCATCCAACAAAATCGATGACGAAATACTCGGTAAGGTACCAGAGTCGGTCTGGATATCAGTCAATACCCCGGACTATAGTTTACTCTTTGGTTTGTATATACAGAACTCCTAACACCTCGACTACTGTAGATAACAACATTATTAATGCTTTTATACATACCTCTGCTCTAACTTATAATGCAAAAGTCATTGCAGGAGATTTCCTAGGATAGACTGGAATGTTGGCAGAGGACCGTCATACGATGAAGAAAACCTTCTTGCTACATTAGACATGCACTGCTGGACACAGTGTGTGCACACTCCCACTAGACATCATAACATTCTTGACCTAGTTTTCTATCATGATGTCACTCCTCTGTCACTTCAAGTCAGCAAAGAGCTCGAAAGCAGTGACCACAAAATGGTTCTATGCGCTCTTCCTTTTGATTTCAGACACTCTAGTATTCATAAATTACAAAAACCAGACAATATCGAAATTATAAAAATGTTGACTGGAATCTTCTGCACACCCTTCTAAGTTGTTCTGACTGGGAAAATTTTTTCTTGTCTAGTAGTCTTACAGATGCACTTAGATATTTTTTATCAAATTAATAACTCATGTTTAGATACGATTGCACACCATCAAACTAAGTAATATAATTAAATCAAATGATTTGTATATACCACTTCATTACCGTAAGAAGCTAAGACGTTACAGAGAGTTATCATAAGTCAAATGACCTTCTCAGCACTTATGGAAATTACCATGACCTTCAATCAAGTAAAAGAAGTCCACAGGTTAAAGGCGATTAACGAAGAATTATCAGCAATGCACAGTAGCTCCAAGGTACAAAACTTGGTACGGCTGTTCAATAAACGTTTCAAACCTTCTCGGAATAGTGATACCCCTTGCATTTTACGAGATGGATTAATGATTACCAACCATAATATCATAACCAACCTGTTCAGCGATTTCTTCGCTAATAGAGGTATACCCCAGGATGACAATGAAGTAGACATTATTAACTCAGCTACAAACCATATGGAATCCGTTGCCTTCACTTATGACAATATTTGTAAATCCATAAACTCACTTAGGACGTCAAGTAGCTATGGAGTAGATGGCATAGCATCCATTTACTTCAAACTCGGAGGACCTAATCTACCATTAATCCTATTGAAACTGTTTGACCTCTCATTAACAACAGGATCTTACCCTAATCAATGGAAACCTCATACATATGCCCTCGATATAAATCAGGTGACAGGACAAACCTGCATAACTATAGGCCTATAATATCACCCCGGTTATCTCTAGATAATGGAAAAAAATAGTATGCGATCAAATGTCTGATTATTACTCTCCGAAAAACTCATATTTAATTCCCAACATGGTTTTCTAAAAACTAGGTCCTGTATGACTTGTCACTTTGATTTCTTTAATTTAGTTTTCACCAAACGAAGCCTTGGGCACTTGGTATTAGTATTATACTTAGACATATCTAAAGCCTTTGATATGGTTAACCACAAGCTTCTTGTAGGCAAACTCTCCTCTTATGGGATTAGGAATCCATTACTTGCATGGTTAAACTCTTTCCTCAGTAATAGACATCAAATAGTTAAAATTAATTCCACTCTTTCGAAGCCGAACCGGTTACAAGTGGTGTCATACAAGGAAGTGTCTTAGGCCCATTGCTCTTTATAGCTTACATAAATGATATATGCAAATGCTTTAGCATGGGAAGACCCTTTTTATACGCAGATGATCTCAAAATAGTGTACTCATTCCCCCCTCACGAATTTGCACACACATTCAGTGGAGTCACCTGCCGAGCTCAACAAGGTCGCAGTATGGTGCTCAAAATGGAAGTTGGATCTAATGCTTCTAAGTGAGGTTGGATTGTTTTGGGAATAAGCGCCTCAATTTGATCTCTCCATAAACGGCAGTAAGTTATCTAGGCTTCAGTCAGTAGTTGACTTAGGACTAAGGTACTCTTATAACCTGTCTTTTACAGAACAGGTCAATATGCAGATATCTAAGTCACATCGACTACTAGGTTGTATACTACGTAACTTTTATAGCAACGATTCTCGTATTCTGCTATATAAAGTTTATGTCAGACCTCTGCTAGAATACTGCACCTTTATTCTCAGTAATGTTTCCATTAGGGATAAACTCAAACTGGAGTCTGTGCAGCGTCGCTTTACTCTTCGTATTCTTGAGGCTGATCGTACTCTAGACTATAAAACTAGATGCACTAAGTTAAGACTAGATACCTTATGGAGGCGACGGCTAAAATTAAACCTAATCTTCTTTTATAAAATATTAAACAAATTAGCGTTTTCATCGCCTAATACAATCCAGCTCGAGGAACCCTCTTGCTATAACTTACGCAATTCAGCCTCGAAAATAAAAATATCGCAATCTAAATCCGCTCTTTATATGAATTATTTTACAAATAAATTCTCGAGAATCTGGAACCATTTGCCTCAAGCCATTCGAGAAACAGATTCACTTCCTTTATTTGTACGGCATGTTAGTAACTTCATCTCTTCTGAAATCTCGTTAAAAATGTTCACACCAACTATTGTTTCTTACTCCACTAGCGAAATAATAGGGACTCTGAACGTGTGAGCACCACTCACCTGTCTTCGTCATATGACGGTATTCTTCCATTTTAATCAGCCTATAAGCATAAGTGGCATGTTGGAAGTATAATTACTAATCCTGCCCGTTAGTTTTGTTAACCCCGGAATACCAGTGCTGATGTTTTGTGTTCTTCCTTCTTTTGTCTTTCCTCTAGTTGCAGAAAATAATGTGCAAGATAAATATGGAACTTACTGGCACAAAACTATTGCCTTCTCCTCAACACCCAAGTTCCAAGTACCCTTGCTCCTATCTCGCGTCTGAATATACACAGAGATCCAATCTGCTAACCCTTAGCCGTTTTTGGAACTGTAACGCATTGGTTAAGGAGCGTGCGGGACTTTGTCACATATGCAACATCCTACAACACATATAAATGGAGTCCTAAAACTGTGAAATATGTTGCAATTGGTTTGGTCCTCAATGCATAACTTTATACTTAGGAAAGTCCTAACAGTAACACTTCGTCGAAAAATTTGTATGAATGTAAAATTATATCATTCAGATCATGCATGTAAACTGGCGTGCTCTCATGTACACAATGATACTTAAGAATAAACATTTTATTTATTTATTTATTCAGCGTCCAACCACACATTTCTCAGTCTCATTCATCTCTCTTGCCTCCTCATTAGAAATCAACTTCACAACTAGCATTTACTCACTTACATCTACCCACATTTCAAACGTGCCAACAGTCGACATCACCATTCCACATTTCCTTACACATTTCATTCACTCACTGCACAATTCACTCTCTCCTACCCTCACCTAATTTACTTATGCCTCACAACTACCAACCCAACTCAAAAACACCCCACACCGCCATCACCAATGTATTCTGCCTCACCTCAACCTATACATTGTTCATATTTCCCACAGAAGCTGCACTCCTCTCATTCTCACATACATTCACAAATACACCAATACGTTGACGGTTTCACGTCATTCAACTGTTGTCGCGCCACTATCCTACTCACCATTTCCATCGCATTTCCATCGCATTTCCATCAATCCACCACCATTTTTACTCGTCTTCAACGATGCCTCTTCGCCACACTCAAATCTACACATTTACACTCATCCCACTCACTCATACTACAGCCTGTATCTTCAATTCTCCCCTCACTCACATTTTCATATTTCACATTGTGTACCGTTGAATTGCTGTAGCCATATGTATTTCCACTCTTACATTTCTCACCATCATCCACACGCCTGCATATCTCACCACATTGCCATGCAATCATTCACCGTCCAACCACACATTTCTCAGTCTCATTCATCTCTCTTGCCTCCTCATTAGAAATCAACTTCACAACTAGCATTTACTCACTTACATCTACCCACATTTCAAACGTGCCAACAGTCGACATCACCATTCCACATTTCCTTACACATTTCATTCACTCACTGCACAATTCACTCTCTCCTACCCTCACCTAATTTACTTATGCCTCACAACTACCACCCAACTCAAAAACACCCCACACCGCCATCACCAATGTATTCTGCCTCACCTCAACCTATACATTGTTCATATTTCCCACAGAAGCTGCACTCCTCTCATTCTCACATACATTCACAAATACACCAATACGTTGACGGTTTCACGTCATTCAACTGTTGTCGCGCCACTATCCTACTCACCATTTCCATCGCATTTCCATCGCATTTCCATCAATCCAACCACCATTTTTACTCGTCTTCAACGATGCCTCTTCGCCACACTCAAATCTACACATTTACACTCATCCCACTCACTCATACTACAGCCTGTATCTTCAATTCTCCTCTCACCCTCATTTTCAAATTTCACATTGTGTACCGTTGAATTGCTGTAGCCATATGTATTTCCACTCTTAAATTTCTCACCATCATCCACACGCCTGCATATCTCACCACATTGCCATGCAATCATTCACCGTCCAACCACACATTTCTCAGTCTCATTCATCTCTCTTGCCTCCTCATTAGAAATCAACTTCACAACTAGCATTTACTCACTTACATCTACCCACATTTCAAACGTGCCAACAGTCGACATCACCATTCCACATTTCCTTACACATTTCATTCACTCACTGCACAATTCACTCTCTCCTACCCTCACCTAATTTACTTATGCCTCACAACTACCAACCCAACTCAAAAACACCCCACACCGCCATCACCAATGTATTCTGCCTCACCTCAACCTATACATTGTTCATATTTCCCACAGAAGCTGCACTCCTCTCATTCTCACATACATTCACAAATACACCAATACGTTGACGGTTTCACGTCATTCAACTGTTGTCGCGCCACTATCCTACTCACCATTTCCATCGCATTTCCATCGCATTTCCATCAATCCAACCACCATTTTTACTCGTCTTCAACGATGCCTCTTCGCCACACTCAAATCTACACATTTCCCCTCATCCTACTGACTCTTACAGCAACCTGTGTCTTTATTTTTTCTTTTTTTCCTTTTTTTATTTTGAATGCTATTTTTTCTTATTTGTTTTTGTTTTGTTTTTTTTTTAAATTTTTTGCCTTTTTTAATATATTATGTGTTTTTTTTCTTTTTTGTTTTTTTGCTCCTTATTTTCTTATTTTACTCCTTTTTTGTATTATTTCCCTTTTTTTGTTTTCCTTTTACCATCTGGTTTTACAATTTTTATTCTTACTTTTTTTCCTACTTTTCGCGTTTATGTGTTTTTCTGTATTATTTTTTTCTTAATATTTAATGTTGTTCATTTGACTTATTTTCGTTCTTTTTTTCCTGAATATTACTTATTTTTGTGTGCTGCTTATAATCTTATAATTGCTTTTTTGCACTTGTCTTGGACATTTTTGGTTACCATATTTGTTTTATTATATAGGTCTATTTAATGACACTTGATTACGCATTACTACCAGATCTCGACACGTCATAACGTGGAAAGCATCCCACCCTTGTTAGCCAGCCTAGACATTCTGTTATATATACAAATAAGCGTAGTGATTATTCATCAATTGAAATTATCGACATTGTTAATAATACAATTAAATGTTGTCATATGTGTTCACATAAAAGTGATGAGAATTTACAAATCATGATAACAAAAGATCAATACAACTTGATAAAATGAACAATTGTATTTCTAGGGATTTTAAACCCATAACATCTCCCCTTTTTGAAAAAATGAGGATAATGACCTGGTCCTCTGGTTTGCGTAAATCTGAATGTGGTCGTGTACAACTAAAAAGAATACTCACGGAGATAAAAGAAACGTGGTTTATTACGAATTACGTAAACAACCACTATCTACCACTAATCTCCTCCACAGAAATTTGTGGGGTCCTTGCATGGTAACCAGGTCAACATTTCAGCATTTTAAGAATGCATGGTCTTTAAGTCCACATTGTTACAAGTTCTTGGGTGAATTAGGAAGCTAATGAGTTGATCACGTTTGGCGCGTACTTTGGAAATTGTACCAATTTCTCCCTGCTGACTGCTTCAGCTTCCTCGTGTATACAGCAGACACTTTTGACAAGTTGCTTAAAATAGCTTCCTGACTGGAAACGCAGGCCACACTATATGCACCAAATACGACCGTTTTCTGTAAGCTAGTGGCCCGTGCACATCGGGACTCAATGACACTAAACTCCGGTAATGCTACTGCTACCTGGGAAACAATGGTAGTGACTGTGTCATTTTCTCGCTCTCCTCCTTAGGAAACTATTATAGGGAATGCGTCGGCTTCTTGCTCCACTTCTTTGACAAAATCAGACACTAATAATCCATTCTCTGAGGCAGAGATACTAGGCACATGGAACAGAGATACTTCTGTCGAACAAGCCGATTCAATAGCATCAAGCTTAGGCAATGTTACTGCTACTTAGGAAACCATGATAAATGCTGCGCCATCAGTTTTTCAGGATCAACCTTGAACAAATCTTTGTATTTCTAAAACCAGAAATCAGATGTACTACCAGCCAAATCATCAAAATGAAATTCTTTGATAGAAGTGATGATGGAATCGGTATGCGATGTGCATGTGCTTTACCCAGTCATCTGGTTTATTCATAATCTTTAAGCACTGAGAGAGGATATTAAATAAAGATGACTGTTTGCCAAAGATTTGAGACAGGGTTCGAACTGTTTCATCAAAACTAAAGTCTCGTGGGTTCTTTGGGAGGATGAAGTTGCTATATCGTTCGTGTTCTATCGTCTCCAGTTTTCTAAGGAGTACTCTGACTTTTGAAGTCATCCATTCTAGAGAGGTCTATGCGAAACAGATCTTAATATTTATAGAACCACGAGTCAATGGTGACGCCAGCTGTATCATCAAAATAAAATTCATGGATAGCACTTATGACTGATTCGTTAAGTAACACCTGACGTTCGCTGAAAGTGGGACTTTGTTGATTTAGGAGCATTTTCTGCATCAAGGTTTTCATAATTCTTATTTAAGATTGCTCAAACCTGTTTTTTCACTGCTCCATATAAGCTTCTAATTGTTCAGATGTAATTTTCATGGTAATTCTTTTTCTGATTTTTCGAAATTCCCGTCGTCAGTTTGTTGTGACGCGTGGTTTAGATCTTTTTATAGACCGCAAGATCCCAGTCGTCAATAGTTATTTTTTCTAAGTTGACCGCACGACTTGACTCCTAAGCTATAATGCGACCCCCAGGATGGAACTACTCGTCAACAGGAACACGAGAGAGAAGACAGGAAATATTGCAAAAACACGTCACTACAAGAGTTTATTTATGTACAAGAAATTAGGGTATATATATTATTATAAGTATCCTTCAGGCTTTTAGAGAATTCCGCAAACTACTAAACACAGTAGTGCTAAGATAATTGACCAATCACAGACACTGTATGCGGCTTCTCATCATCTAGGAGTTTCTGATGAAAAACTATCAGCGTTCTGATTCGACACAATATTTCATATCAATTAAGCTTATTACGAGGGGTTTTCTGAGCCTACCCAACAATGAACAAGCTTTATTTGCTGATCGAATGTCAGAGATCACCAGAACTTGACGAAATGAGGTTTATCCTGTCACAAGAAAACCACAGAGAAGATTCTAATCTCGACCGCGACGAAAGGATGACTCAAATAGGTGTTGGCACCACAACACCTTTGGCAATGCCTCAAGGAAGTGTAAAGATTGCTGCTGTTTTCTTAGTTACAAACCCACCGTTGAAGAATTGGGATACTATCCATCTGGCACACATCAGCGGCAATCGTAGACGGTGGAAATAGCCGCTTGTTATTCATTACTGATGATAACGAAGATTGGCTACTTCGGCGATCCTGGCGCAGAAGTCAGCGTCTTTCCCGCAAGCTCATTTGCTACATTTGACCTGCAGGCTTCTAACTGAAAAACAATCGCTACGTATGGCAAACGATATGTCTACTCAAACGTGGATTTACGAAAACCCACACACTGGATTTCCACAATCGCCGATGTGCAAAATACCTATCATTGGCACAAGTTTACTGAGACACCTAAACTAGCTTGTGGACCCTAGCAAGCAGAGGCTAATGGTTAGCAACACAAAGCTATACGTTCGTAAAACCACTGCTACAGGTTGCAGCTTAATTCCTCTCCGTTTTAAACATTTAATTAACCCTTATTTTCCGTCGATACTTGATAAATATTTAGATCTGAATAATGCAACGTCAAAATTATCATGTGTAACCAGCAATAATAATAATAATTTATTCTCAAGTAACAATTTGTACATGAGAGCATACCAGTTTACAGGCATGATCAGAATCATATATCTTAATTGTAACAGGGATTTAGTAGAGTTACCGTTATGAAATTGACGATATATGAAGATATTAATTAATTAGGAAGCCAACGGTAGCAAGCTTCATAGGATACAGTACTGCAGTACTGGAGGTATATTTTGTATTACAGAACACTTCCAGTAAACAACCGCGCGCTTTTTGTCCCTGGTGCTGTAATCTTAGTGAATAGCTGCGGGAGAGCAGGACGAGCTATGGAGACTATCCAGAGACAGGAAATGGCTGGTATTTTGAGAATTGGTTAAGGCAGTCAATTTTCGTGGGCTGGTCTTGAGCGGTAAGTTGTCGGCGCATTCATTACGTTCCAAGACAGCGTTTGGAGTAAGTTGCTTAAAGGAGATCAATTCCTTGAAAGTCCAGGCCATAAACTCGGAAAGACGGTGACATAGATTATGAGATAGGAAGAAAAATATAACGAATTTCATTAGTGGTATCAAAGTAAACAGTTTCCAACCAGAATCTTCTTTTTCGGTTTTTTTTAACTACAACGTGCATGATTATATTGTTTGCAGTTTTAGTACCTTAATAAGCCATTGCTTATTGATTTCTGGTTTAGTGGTAAGTCGTCGAAGGTTTATTACAAGTCTTTTGATTCTAGATATGGGGAGGTCAGTCGTTATCTAGTCGTTTTATCTAGTCTACAGTCTCGTGTCACACACTGGACGGACTGAGTACTTTGCACGTTATACTAGAATTTGGACAAATCGGTAGTTTATTCAGTGCCTTGGAGTCACTAAATAGTTGGTTTATCGCTCGTATAAAGTGATCTATTCTATCTAGCGTACGGATTTCTGCCGGTAAACTATTCCAAATAATAGTGAATTTATGCACGAAAAAATTTGATCGTATTAATGTTACATACCGCATCACGAATATAAGTCAACTTCTATTCTCAAAAGCACACTAACTAGCAATTGAAAGATTGATGATTGTAGAAAATAAGTTTCATCATATGTTAGACCCTTGAATAATGGGCCCATCCAGTAGCCCATGGTCATCCCTATTGCATATGGACCCAAGAAAAGACATCAACAAATGGCGTCCCACTGGTGATTAACGACGACTTAACGCTCAAACTGTGCCTGGTTGTCACTCTTTACCGTATGTCTATGATTTAACGGCCACTCTGAAGGGAATGGTGGTATTTCCAAAAATGGACTAGGTAAAGGCGTACAATCAAATACGGATGTTTGAAAAAGGCATACTCAAACCGCTATCGTAATTCCATTTGGCCTTTATGAATTCCTCCGAATGCCTTTTGGTTTGAGAAATGCAGCAAAAATATTTTAGCGTTTCATAGATGGCGTGTTCCACTGGCTTGACTGTGCCCATGCATACGTCAACGACTGCTTGATAGCAAGCCTAAATAAGAAAACACATACGAAATATCTGGACGCATCTTTTGGAAGACTGTGACTGTATACAGTTGCAACAAATATACATAAGTGCTGAATCGGAACAACTTTTTTGGATTTTCTAGAGCATACGATTCATTCTAATGGTATACAACCTTAAAAACACAGTGGCAGCTATTTTAAAGTTTCCGGAACAAACCATTGTTAAGCAGTTGCGAGCTTCCAGCAGAGTGGTAAGATTTTACAGTCGATTTATACTGAACTGTGCGTTAACCATAAAACCACTAACAGATCAACTTCATGGGAATAAAAACAAGGTCACAATGAATGCAGAGTCAAAGAAATCCCTCACTGCAACTAAAGAAGCAGTAGCCAACACGACTATGCTGGCACATTACAATACTAAAGCTCCTGTTAGAATCTCGGTTGGCACATCTGACTCAGCCACTGGCGCAGTTCTGCAGCAATGAATTGGCCAAGTTAGGCATGCCACTAGCATTCTTCTTAAGACGAGTAAAAGATAACGCATAGAGATGCAGCACTTTTGGACGTGAACTGTTATCCATAAACTGTTCAGTTCGACATTTTCAACGACGTTTACCATGGAGTCATCGTCAGATAAGCACTCTTCACGAGAGTCGCGTCATCTAGACTACATTTTCAGTTCTATACTGGTATACAACATATATACATATAACAGTGTAGTTGCCAATGCCTTATCGAAAATATATTACCTGAATCGTATCTATTGGATCAATCTTGTTGAACTAGCCCGACTTCGAAGCGAAGACAACACTCTCTCACGACGCAATATTTTGACTCCACTTCTCCTCACCGAATACAGCTGCTTCCAGTGCTCAGCAGGTGGTCAAAGCACTGCTTTAAAATCTAATATTTGACTAGGAATGGCGACCGCGCTGCGAGCACGTCCATTGGAACGCTTTTATTCATCCCACCTTAAAATCTATCACATGCGTTTTTGTAAGTCGTGGTGATCTTCGCCGGCTCCTCGACGCAACTTACCAAAGGCCGTACAAGGTCTTGAAACGAGAGTCAATGTACTATATTATTGACAAGAATGGCCACTAGAAAACAGGTCAACATTAACCGATTCAAAGTCGCCTAACCAGAAAGCAGACTTTTTAATATCGAATTAACTACAATGCCCTCGAAACTTGACATAAATGAGGACACCATACCTCAAACAACGACCAACAAGCAAGAGGAATCTTCAAAGAGCCTCATAACGCCGTGAGCTACATGTTTTGGTAGGAAATGTACAATTTCAAGAACACTTAAACGAATATTATATCTTTGAATAAAGAATGTAGGTGTTTGGTTATAATATTCAGTTATTATTCTACTCATTTTAGGTAAGTTTAATGTACGCCAATCATTGAGTCACTTTACACAGTCAATAAAAAATTAATTTTAATAATTGACAAGAATAACTTTGTAAACAAAATATGTAATTCATTTCAAGAAAATTATGCATTACTAAAATGCCCATTATATCGATTCATCAATCAATCAAATCAATCAATTCCTGTTACTTCATGTGGAGTATAGGCTACCGACTAGCATTCTCCAGCCAACCCTGTTCCGGGCTTTCCTTTCCAGCTATTCCCAAATACTGTTTATTCTCTTCATGTCTGTCTCCAATACCCAACGGAATGTGTTCGTGGGTCTTCTTCTTTTCCTTTGGCCTTCAGGTTTTCAAGTTAGCGCTTGCTTTATGCCACAATTTGATGGTTTATTCAATATGTGTCCAATCCACCTCCAGTATCTTTTTCTAATTTTTTCCTTTGCTGGAAGTTGATTAGTTCTCTGCCACAGAAGGTTGTTGTTGATGGTACCTCGCCAACAAATCCGAAGAATCTTTCGGAGACAGTTGTTTATAAATACTTGTATCTTCTGAAGGATACTTTTTGTAGTTCTCCAGGTATCAGCCCCATACAACAGAACTGTCTTAACGTTTGTGTTGAAAATTTTGACTCTAATATTGACTGACAGTTGGTTTGAGTTCCAGATGTTTTTCAGTTGTAGAAATGCTGCCCTTGCCTTACCAATCTGCGCCTTTAAATTGGAATCAGACCATCCTTGTTTGTCGATGATGCTGCCCAAATATGTAAAGGTTTCAACGTCTTCCAGAATTTCTCCGTCAAGTGTAATTGGGTTAGTGTTCGTTGTTTGTCTAGTAAAATAGCCAGTACTTATTTAACAATATGTGTGAAAACATGTTTCTGTGCGATAATCGGTATTCAAAGTTATCCGGTATTCGCCTACTGAATTTTACGCACATTTGTTTATTTCTAGTAATAGGTTTAATGATCAATAGCTTACGTTCCTTGATTCTCAAGCCTGATTCTTATTGCATTAATCGGTAAATGGTGTCATCTTATGTACAAGTTATGCCAACTGTTCATAATCTGCGTTGTTGTTACTCACTATCACAATATTATTAATACAGGGAAGTTGTCAACACTTTATTTAACATGTCACGTTAGTTGGTTTAATAGTTAGCTCTGTGAAACACAGAAATCGTTCATTACAAAGATTCACAGGCTGTTACTTGTCAGGTAAGCTGATACTAAACGAATCTAATAAAGGCAAACATATATTTTGAAAAAAATCTCACTAGTCTATAGCCTAATAAGGTACACTTTAGATAATATTCTAAAACGTAATCTTTCTCATGTGGTATACTAGTATACACGGTTGCCAAAGAAATTCTTCATCAAAATATGGTTATAGCAGACACTAGCATGCATTTACTACACGATTAACATTCACCCTACCACTTTGTATTCGTTGTAACAAATTATAATGAAGAGCTGTACTAAATATGTGAAAAATATATTATCATATAAAATGTACTAAAAAGTTGATGGTCTACTTTGACAAGAATAACTTTGTAAACAAAATATGTAATTCATTTCAAGAAAATTATGCATTACTAAAATGCCCATTATATCGATTCATCAATCAATCAAATCAATCAATTCCTGTTACTTCATGTGGAGTATAGGCTACCGACTAGCATTCTCCAGCCAACCCTGTTCCGGGCTTTCCTTTCCAGCTATTCCCAAATACTGTTTATTCTCTTCATGTCTGTCTCCAATACCCAACGGAATGTGTTCGTGGGTCTTCTTCTTTTCCTTTGGCCTTCAGGTTTTCAAGTTAGCGCTTGCTTTATGCCACAATTTGATGGTTTATTCAATATGTGTCCAATCCACCTCCAGTATCTTTTTCTAATTTTTTCCTTTGCTGGAAGTTGATTAGTTCTCTGCCACAGAAGGTTGTTGTTGATGGTACCTCGCCAACAAATCCGAAGAATCTTTCGGAGACAGTTGTTTATAAATACTTGTATCTTCTGAAGGATACTTTTTGTAGTTCTCCAGGTATCAGCCCCATACAACAGAACTGTCTTAACGTTTGTGTTGAAATTTTGACTCTAATATTGACTGACAGTTGGTTTGAGTTCCAGATGTTTTTCAGTTGTAGAAATGCTGCCCTTGCCTTACCAATCTGCGCCTTTAAATTGGAATCAGACCATCCTTGTTTGTCGATGATGCTGCCCAAATATGTAAAGGTTTCAACGTCTTCCAGAATTTCTCCGTCAAGTGTAATTGGGTTAGTGTTCGTTGTTTGTCTAGTAAAATAGCCAGTACTTATTTAACAATATGTGTGAAAACATGTTTCTGTGCGATAATCGGTATTCAAAGTTATCCGGTATTCGCCTACTGAATTTTACGCACATTTGTTTATTTCTAGTAATAGGTTTAATGATCAATAGCTTACGTTCCTTGATTCTCAAGCCTGATTCTTATTGCATTAATCGGTAAATGGTGTCATCTTATGTACAAGTTATGCCAACTGTTCATAATCTGCGTTGTTGTTACTCACTATCACAATATTATTAATACAGTGAAGTTTGTCAACACTTTATTTAACATGTCACGTTAGTTGGTTTAATAGTTAGCTCTGTGAAACACAGAAATCGTTCATTACAAAGATTCACAGGCTGTTACTTGTCAGGTAAGCTGATACTAAACGAATCTAATATAAAGGCAAACATATATTTTGAAAAAATCTCACTAGTCTATAGCCTAATAAGGTACAACTTTAGATAATATTCTAAAACGTAATCTTTCTCATGTGGTATACTAGTATACACGGTTGCCAAAGAAATTCTTCATCAAAATATGGTTATAGCAGACACTAGCATGCATTTACTACACGATTAACATTCACCCTACCACTTTGTATTCGTTGTAACAAATTATAATGAAGAGCTGTACTAAAATATGTGAAAAAATATATTTATCAATATGTAAAATGATACATAAAATATTGATGGCTCTAAGTAATACGAAATTATACAACTATTTTATGTAAAATATGAACGTATTACATCACTAGTTCATAATCTGTTTACTACAATGTGAAAACAATATAAACCATCAATAAGCATTAAACTTGACTCAGGTTACCTAAGTGATCTTAGATGACGTGATTATACATCAGTTTGTTCTTAACGACGATAAAATGTAATCATTATCTTTTATAAATCTTAAAGTAACATATTTTGAATTGAAAAGAGTCATAGACATATTGTATTTTTGAAAACAATAAGACTTATGATTCTGCAGCACCTGCACAACTTAGCACAATTAATAATCACGTGGAATAGTTTTAGTATGCATGTGCAGTTTAAATATCAATGTTAGATAGTGTGAATTTTAGCAGTAGCTCATTCCTGATGAGTTCACTAATAACACAACAACTGATTGCGATCAAGCTGAAATACCTAAAATGACGTATAACTAGTCTCCTTAGACAAATAGAGAAGGTGATGCACATCCTGCCAGAAGCTTATGTAACTGGTTGGTTGTTGCACGTAGTGGCGGAAACCTGTGATATATTTCCAGCCGACAGCCACTTCACCTTCTAAAGTTAGGTTTCGTCTCGCATATCGGCTTCATAGGTTTAATGTCGTCAAACGCAGTTTATAGTCTGGATTCTTACCCAGCACTGTCAGAGGGCAGGCTTCGTCCTCAAGCTGACAAGTTGCTTACTGGATTTCGAAATGCCGCTGTTATTGTTCGAGGTTTTTACTGTTGATAATAAAACGATGATAAAAACTGAAAGTGGGCAGCTGTTTACCGTTTATTATGTAATATAATGTCACGATTAAATAGTCTACTTCGATTTGTTAATGTGTGTCAATACCAATATCAGTTTAGATTGTTATATAGACAAACACTTTTTACATACTTAACCAAAATGAACATTTTAAAATTGTAACTTTGCTCATTGCGTTACACATTTTTGCTAGGCCAAGTCATGCTAATATTACGATATTTTGATGTCAACCAGTTGTTAAATGGCTTTACAGCGGAGTAACATTTACATTCTAAGACAACTTGCTGAATACTTGAGCACAGACCATTAACTTTCGTCTTATTATTTCATTTCTAACTAATTACTATGACATCCTAAATAGCCGTTTTTTGAATGGTCTATTTTCCTCTTTTTCAGTTATTTATCGTAATACCAGTTTGCTAACTTAAATTAGCATTAGTAATGATTGATACAGGATTCGAAGTGATATTTTCATGGAAATGTTCAGGATACGTGTGTGATATAGGAGGCAAAGTTACTTTGGGGAAACGTGGTCTTTTCTTAGGTGTAGTAGCAGTTTTTCTATATATTTAAAACGTCTAGAGCACTGATAAATGCTTTCTCCGAAATTATTCACTTGGGATTACGAAGTGTATAAAGTAGTACCTCAGTGCTCCAGTTAACACCCGTTTATTCATATTTCCTTTATTTAGCCAGCAGCCTATGAGAGTGTAGGTAAGTGTGCATCAAGTTATTCAGAAACCATATTATGAAATGGCTTATTTTGAATAGTGAGATGACTACAATGTTACACGCCTGCTAGTGTAACTTACCTGGTCTATTTTTTAAGCGAGTTAGCTTTGTGGTTCTGTACTTTATCCTGGATTAGTCATTTTTTGCCGATATTTATCAAACCGTATGGTTGATACCGAAGTTCAGCATACCATACACTGTTATTCTGAACCTCAAGGATAATAAGACAATATAAGTCTAAAATCTCAGGGGCAACAATTATAGGAAGGTGATATCGAGCTTACGATGCTGCATGCTGTGCTGTATGGGTCAAGCAATTATTCAGCCTTCGTACTATGAGGCCCGTGGTATGCCTTGGGAGACATACTCCGGAAGTTTCTCCTTGAAACTAACTGTTGTAGAAGTCTGCGACTACTGCATCAGACGGTAAGTTACACATGAGAACGACTTCTAATAACGAAAAATCAGCACCTACCTGTTTCGATGCTCTCTGATGTGTGTTGGACAGAGGGTTTTCTGTGGTGCTAGTGTGCCTGATGCATTTAGTATTATATTCTAGGACTAGACCAGTCACGACACACGGAAAGAAAATAACAACCTTGCTAGGACCAATGTACATAAGTATTAGCAGCCGACCTTCAACTTGCCCTAGTACAATCGGCCTGATACTAACTAGCCCAAACAGAATATATTAAGAACACAAAACGTTTACTTGCTAATCAAAAGACTCCCTTCAGTGTATTTCAAATACTTTATATATATGCGTAACCAGACCACACAACAGATCAATTAGAATAGTAATATAAATATACAGTGATGATATTTAGAACAGGAAAACTGAGTAAATGGTACACAAGTAACCGGCTTCAATTTGAACATGAAAAATGCTATAACAACGAATTGTAGATTAAATAAAAGCTGGATATTAAGGCAATCTAGTGACAATATTAGTAGAAAAGTAGATAGTTATGCAAACTGTGTATATTATTAGAACCCTTGTAAAATAGCTTTAAAAGTTTCTACGTCTCCAATTGTCTCCCACAACAACACGTGTGATGTAATTTGAGTGTCTAGGTGTTTTCAGATCATTGTAGACTATAACTTCGTTGCCCCTTAACAGCGTGTGACCTCAGAATGACAACCCCAGTTAACACAGGTAATCAGTGCGTTGTTTGTTCGCGAGTTCAAGAACCTATTTTGTGGTCTGCCTCTATACTCACTACAAGTGAATGTCATCCTTCCTGCGAGGTGAAGGGAACTGTTCACATCTGGTTTTCAGATCGCTTTCTTAAGTTGGTAACTGAATACATACGAATAACACCGATTACGCCGATTGTAGAATTGGCTTTGGGATTGACTGAGTGAAGCGTTTGTTTTGAGGCTAAGAGTAGTTTAGAAGTATAACTTTATCTATCGTGTACTCAGTTTACTGTACTGTTTTGGTATATGTATGAAACTGTTGACAGTGGTGGTAACAGCGTATCCTTTGTCACAACCGGCTTATTGAAAATAATAAGGGTGCAGTCAATTGTGGATCAAGGTTCACTCTTTGTATACGATACGATTTACGTAGTGTTCGCAGGCTCCATTATCTGACTTAACAATAACAGTTCGTTTAAGCTAATCTAACAGTAACTGTCTAGTTTGTTTTAAAAGTAAACTTCTCGATACCGCGTCATAGTGATCGTTTATAATAGCCTACCCACTACATAACTTCCATTCAAATGTCAACATCCAAACCCTAAATAGAAAAAGGAGAGTACAATTCCAACAAGTCATGATTACCGATATTTTCAACAAGGTGTTTCAGGTCGCACACATCGTAAATTAAATTTACAAAACATTCATAACCATCATATACTATAAGGGAATAATCTAAGTCTTCCTTGACGCCCTTCATATTGTCTGCAAAACTTATAATAGGGGGGACCAGGTTTTTACAAAGTAAAAGACGCTCAATATTGTTGTAGAGGTGTAAACGTTAGACATATTTCAAAACTATTGGTCCTAAGTACGACGGACAGAGTCCATATTACGTGGTGGTGAAACTAAACTACACCGCCGACCTTGAGAAAGGCCAATGAGAACCAAGTTATTACTTTCAAGGTTGCGCGCGCATTTAAGTTCAGGATGCTTACTTTAGATCGGCTTACTGCAATTTTTAATGAGGACATTATTACTTCTAATCTACAAGCTTTTGAACCACTTCGTAGAGAGTTCATTTGTGATTGTGGCCTCAATATGACTCAAATACAGTACACAGACAGTCGAGATGGAGTAACGTTTCGTTGTAATGGCTGCTGGCGAAGAAAATCAATAAGAACAGGCAGTTTTTTCAGTAAGTCTAAACTTACACTAAGTCAGACTTGCATATTGGTTGTATTGTGGATTATGCAGTTACCTGTTACGCAGACATTGTCTCTTACAGATGTAAGCGAAGTATCAGCAGTCCAATGGCATCAGCACTGTAGAGATGTATGCTCAGAAATCATGTTGCGCTTAAATCTGTCACTCGGAAGCACCCGAACAATCGTTGAAATAGATGAAACGACCATTAGAAAGTGAAAATATAATGGAGAAAGATCTGTAAAAACCGAATGGGTAAGTAATAATTGCTTTAAACTTACTGGTAGGTTCTTGGTGTTTAAATTCAACGAACCCGTCTCCAACCTCCAGAAGTTCATAAATCATGTGAAGACAGTGTATCATGTGTAAATGTTTTTAGAAATTTCGTTTTCTATAATAAATAATGATTTTATCTACCAGTGCATTGTCATTGGCTAAAAGGTACCTCAAGGTCAGCGGTGTAGTTTAGTTTCACCTACGTGGCTTTCTACAGAAAGACGTCTTCAAACGGTTTGCATTTCCTTTGAAATTCCTATGGTGCGCATTTGCTTCCGTTTGACGTTACCGTATTGATACTGATTAATATACTGTTGTTCACGCGACTAAGTCTGTGGTAACGTGTTTCTGCCATTTCTTTAAGACACCTAGATAGAATAAATGTATAGGCTTCTGAGGAGAGGCGTAAACCACATATATCTAGAGCCTTTCAAGCATGCAGGAATGATGATAGTGACGACGAATAGTTGTATCAATTCTACTGTCATATGTTCTATGCAAATGCAGCCCTAGTATTTTGGAGACTGACTTTGCTATACACCAATTACACCTACGATTTTCATTGTGAACAACTGAAAACTTAATATTAGACTAGGCAAATGCATCAAACACATTGGCAATTAACCTGTCTGATGTTGTTCTGCACTAAAAATGCCAAGTATTTCTTGTAACCTACTGAATACGTCTAATGAGATATCACCTGAGTACTGTAGGTTACAGTAACTTGTAAGCTGGGCTGAGATGGTGATATTCACATGTATTCGGTTGGCAACCGAAGGAAGCAGTCTTAGGGTCATAGGCGAACAGTCAACAAGGTAAAAAGTCAAAGAAACAACCATAAACAGAAGTCCAGCAAGATTATCTAGAATCGCACACTTGCAAAGTCTAATTTGCCTCTCGATTGCGTCGTGAAAGTCTTACAGACTACCATAATATCCTACTATAGGAATAAACTTAGTGGTCTATCAATAACTGAGCTGGCTCATTTGCATGATCGTTTACTTAGTCTATTTCTTATTACATAATAAATGGCTTGGTACAACTGACCGACTGACACAAAGTCATACCGCCCAATCGCTTCCTTGGTTTGACCCACCCTAACCTTAGTGGCCGAGCCTCTTCATTGATTCGAAACTGGCTAGTGGTCAAGGTGTATTTAACATGATAGGAAGAGTTACAAACACCGACACAAGTGTGATGGTAAACAGCTAATATAGCTTGAAATGCATCGAGACTAACAAGACGTTGGGAACAAGAGGTCTTGCCACGAAAAACGTTCGAACTCCGAATCACAATATTGACAGTTATTTTACATAATTAACATTAGAGTTTTGTATAAATGTATCATAGATGTATATCGAATTATATGGTAATAGTAATTGAGCAGCTTGCAATTAACTGTATTTTTAGGTTTTGTTACACACGTCATAACAGCCAGTCAGAAGTATGTGGAGTGAACCCTACATATGACCAAGTCACACTTATCTCACTATCCGAAGAGCTTCTAACGATTAAGTACATGCACGTACATGTATGAATGAGAATAAATCAGAAGGCAGTGATGGATGATGAGGGTATAAATGATGGTGTGTAATTGTTAACGGAATAGCAACGTCCACGCTGGGTGACTAGAGGCCGAGTTGCTTCCCATGTGGCATAGTGGTGTCGTGATCTGGTGGTAATGCATGACTAAACCCCTTCAGTTAATCGTGTCCGCTAAAACAAACGTGGTCGTTATCACTAACTAAAGCTGCTGCAACTATTTATTTAAAGAATGCTCAATCGACATAGTTGTTTTATTGATACGATCTTGACAGCAGGTCAACCCCAGCAACTTTATGTCGGTGACCTATTTCTACGTCTTTATTTCTAAACGAATCCTGAAACTGGGATTTACATTCATTCGACAGCAATCGCCTAACTATTCACTTTGTTCTTGTGTATTGGCTACAAATGCAGCTAATACTGTCGTTTCGAAATGTTTAAGATTCTTTAAAGAGAATGGAACAAGTTCAGTTGCTTAATGAATTATGTTCACAATCGATTTTTGTCAATAATAATAATAATTGCAACACCTGGACTACCGCAATCATTGAATGACAAACGTTATTGTTTTACCCTGCTTAAACACCAAGACGTAGGCACAAAGAAATCAAGTATTTCACACTATTACATCGTAATGATATTGGATACTGAATGTTGGAATATCGAGGAGTTGGCTAACATCCTGCTATAACGGTACAGGTCTGATTGGCTTCCTCAACTAAGGGCGGGAACTAGTTGTATATTTCCTGCTCCACCTTGGATACTTCCTCAATCCCTAGTTTTGGATTATCCTGCTGCAGCAGTATGAAAGTTACTTTCAAAACACTGAAGCAACAGTCTTTTATTCTTGATCTTCAGGAAGATGATCTGGTAAATTAATAGTTCGTGTATTATTATATTTAGGTTGGAGACGTTAAAAGGAAGATCGAAGCTGAAAGGGGCAGCGAATTCGCTGCAAGTGCTCAGAAATTAATACACTCAGGTAAATTCTCGATTCTAGCTTATTATATTCACCAGGCAAGGTTATGGAAGATAGTAAGTCACTGAAGGATTACAAGGTGACAGATTCGGGTTTTGTTGTAGTAATGTCTGTTTCAAAACTACCCAGAGATATAGTCAAAGAAGCAAGTACTTCGGTCCCAAGTAATCTTACTGGTGAAGGAAAACTAATACCAGGAGAAAAGAGTCCTGGTGTTGACGTAATTGAGCATGTGAGTGGTAAACGAGACTCAAACCCTCAGTCTATCCTACCCACATTAGCAACAACTCCACCGACTGCAGCCAGTACTTTAAGCTTCTTAGAGAGTTCCTTAGCTACTGGAGAAAATTTCGAGAGTGTTGTGTATGAGTTGGTGTCTATGGGCTTTGAGAAACCACTAGTTAGTCTCTTCTAAATTAATAATAAATTTAGGTCATACAAGCAATGCGAGCTGGGTTCAACAATCCCGACAGAGCCTTTGAGTACCTTTCTTCAGGGAAGATTCCGAATATTGGAATTGTTGATCAACCATTACAAAAAGAAGATGAAGGTATCTCAGCAGAAACACTGGCTGAGGCTGATACTCCTGTTTCTGAATCAGTTGTTCCGGAAGACCCGATTGCAGCACTTGCAAGTTTGCCTCAGTTTCAACAAATGAGGGCGCTAGTACAGGCGGACCCAGAATTGTTACCACAACTCATTCAACAAATAGGGAACGATAATGCAGAATTATTTGAAGTAAGTTTGATCCTTTTGTACTTGCTTTGATGTTTGTAGTTTGTTTGCAAGTTATGATTACCTGATAATGCAAACCTGTGTTTGATTAAGAAGATAACCGGGATTTCGTACCCTGTTCCCAGTACCTAAGTCTCTATTTAGCTAGTTACTTAAGGCACGCATTACCCTTATTTAAACTTATTTTATTGGTTGCTAATGAAGCCATTTAGTCAATCAAATACAACGTAGAACTAGACACCTGTTTGAGTCAGCCCAGAATGTCACACCTCGTTAACACAGCATGATGAAAATCAAAGTGGTGTAACTAGGAGTTACATTGATAGTACTAGGAAACGGGTGTGAATATATTTATTGTGATACTGAAAATAATTCATGGAAATGTATGATAGTTTTAGTCCTTCGATTTTAGAGACGACAATAACTAAGTGCACTCTTGCCACTGAGACAGTGAACCATTAAATACACTTAAATACAAACTAGTGGAAACTTCATAGCCACAACTAAAACTATTATCAATACATTTTGTAAACGCTTAAACGGATGCTACTACGTTCAACTTCTATTTGTTAGTTTTTGTATACGCAGGTCGAAAGTTAATCGTACACACTGTTAGCGTTGCATTCTGGTTAATCCGTTTACTTGCCTGTAAATTATATTCTTTGTGCATTTCCAACTCGTGGGATACAGATGTTCCGTTAGCATGCACGCATACTGTAGGTAATTTATTTGTTCATGGCAGAAATTAAGAATGAATGCAATCCTTGTCGTTATGTATATTTTGACTGTAGTAAGCATACACTTAATGTTGGTATGGTTGTGATTATATTTCGATGTTTTAACATCATTTAGCTTATCCAAGAAAACCAACAAGCATTTTTGGAGTTTCTTAATACTCCAGTCACTCGACTTACTGGTCAGCGTCAAATTAATCTGACGATGACTGCCGAAGAACGTGCTGCAGTGGATCGTCTTAAGGCACTGGGATTCCCAGAGGAGTTGGTTATTCAAGTAAGTTCATCATATTACCGAACCATGCAATCAGTCTGATTTTAGTGAGCTGATTCTACTGTAGATCTCTGACTACTAATTTCACTTTTCGTTACATAGTCCATTGATCGACTAAGGTTTTGTGTACCAAATCTGTAACCACTTTTGTGCGAGCTTTAGTGGTTGACCAACTTCACTTGTTACAGTGGTTACATTGCATTTGGTTACTCTCCGTCCGTTCCTGGTGGACTTAGTGACCCATTGTGACTAGAAATGGGAACCAATGAGGCGATAGCTTTCTATTCCATCTACAACTACTTAAGACCATATATTTAATCCAAATTCACTAGTTGGTGTGCTTCTTTACTTACTAAGTGGTAAGTTGCACAGCAAGCAATGCCAATACTTCGGCAGTTTTGGGTAAGATCCATAACTAAATGTTCACAGCCCGTAGCACCATCTTTATTTCTAACATAGCTGCACGAAAATACGATAGAATCTCTAAAATAGAACGGGTAGTAATCCAGATTTAAGGTGCAAATACTCGTGAATCTATCTTAGTCCTTTCTAGTAGGTTATTGTGCGTTTTGTATCTTCTCATGAATGAGTCAGTTGTAAGGACAGACACAATCTTCATCACTTCAGGTGGTTAGGTCATGTGTTACGTATGCCTGACCACCGCCTACCTCGACGAGCAATGCTGTCTGGTGTGGAAGTAGGCTGGAAGAAAGCTAGGGGCGGCCAAACCAAAACATGGCACCAGTCCATGAAGACATTGACAGTTGGGCCGGACCACGTTAAGTGGTGCAGATTACCTGGTTGGGGTCCGCGTGATGCTCGTAACAAATGGTTAGAGACCTTGAGTATTATGGTTCAAAATCGTTGGCAATTGCACAGGTAAGTTTATTGTTTGTCTCCCTCCAAATCCTAAGTTTCTGAATTCACCATAATTTTCTTTTTATTGAGTTGTATTTCCTTAAATTTTGTTCTTTGATCATTAAATCTCCATTACTTCCTCCACTACTGTGGGATTTGGTCCGACAATTGGAGTATGACAACCGGAACTGTTGTACACATGTACCAAGTTCCACGTTGTAACTGAATAAAAGTCGTTTCTTAGCATTTTATACGTAAATAAATTTGATCTCTGGTAAAACAGTTTGGTGGTTTAACCATTTGTCGTTAAGTAAGCCAATCAGTTTTAGCATTTATCACGTAGCTGTTCTTCATACTCCTTCCTGATCAGAGTTGGTCTATAAGCAAGCGCTTATAGCCTGTATACACTTTTAATTTTCACTTCACTAGGGACGTGTAAACCACAGTTAAAATATTTGTATCTAACCTAGTAATGACCCTTAACAACCATGTTGTGGGGGACATTAGTCAGTCGTCGTCTCTAGTTCACGACTCACCAAAGATCTACTGCTGGTAGACAATCTTCAATTCAGTAGTTGTGGGGACTTTTGTGTCCGTCATTCGCGGTGACAGCCGCATTGATATGCACTAAACACAATTTACCAGTACGTCGAAGTCGGCTTGGAGTCCTCATCTATCATCGTCTGGTTACTTGACGCCATTATTTTAATATAATCTGCACACACTAACACAGTAGATCTAATGTAAAGTGAATGGGGTCTTGCGGTACCCAACTCAGTACTGATTTCCTTGATTAAGGAGATCGGAATTTAAATGTCAACCTAAGTAGAGAGTCTGTGAAGAAAAAACCGAACTTTTATCTATTCTCAGCTTAGATGTTTAAAACAGTGTGCAGGGCATGTCAAAGATCTGTTCAGCTGATCTTCAGACACTTTGCAGTTTCCCTTTTCTCAAACAACCCACGTAGAAGACATTCAGTAGTTCTGTTTAATTTTCGTTGTCTCTTAGCAATTGTCGACTTATGGTGGTATGTTAGTAATGTCGGTGTTTGGCAATCAGTATTCTAATACATTAATGATGGTTCATTATCACTATCTTTAAAAATCAACCTTGGTTGCTTGATCATATTTTACATATGCCGTCGCAGTTTTTCCCTTATAATTTGTGTGTTGACCCAGAGACCTAGTGGAAAAATCCAAGAATTAATCATCCTGTAACACGGATCCATGATACGAAAGATAGTCGTCTGTCGCCCCGACATGACCCGTCGGCTGGCGTCCTAGCGACAATCGGACTTCGAATTGATATGTTGAAAAGTACGATTCAGTACAGAAGCTAGTATTGATCCTGCTGTGATTTTCTACCACAATTTTATTGGCAAACTTTATTCCTATTAGTCTCATAGTTTCCCTCACCTGCCATGAACTAGTTTAGTGGTGTTAAGGTTTGTGACTTGAAAGAAACGAAGTCATGCAACTGCATTAGGTTTGGTAACACACGTCCACATTTAGTTGCGGAGATTTACTTAGTGTTGCTTTCTTGTTATTGAGGTCAATGTAAGTTCAACACCTGTAGTTGTACTGTGATTTCAAGCATTCGGTCAAGTGAAACGTTAGACCCCACTAAGTTTTAGAAAAAAGACTCGACCTAGTTGCTCCCTGTATGTGAAGTCCAAGTGGTTTTTTTATATCTTTGTTTCTTACTTGTTGCTTGTCAGTTGTGCATTTCGTATGTTAAATTGAACTTGTAACAATAACTAAATGCAGTCATCAAAAATCTTCAACTCTCTGAGATCGAAGTTTACAAAAACAATTCACTACAGTGTTGTATATCCGACTTTCAGCACTGTAGGCTGAGTATTGCAACCGTTACGCCACACTTCACTCCAGTTGCTTCTAAAAAGCGTGAGCACAGTTTTCGTAAATGTAAGGACTATAGTGTTTGCTTCTTTAATCGTTTACTAACTCTTGGTATCTAGTAGGCTCTATGGTTTAGTAAAATCACATTTATAGACTTGACTAGGCGTTCCTAATTTCTATAGTATTGTTAGCAGTTCTAAGGCGTTGGGTCTATTTTTGCTTCCTTACAATAAGTGTTTGTATCTCTCTGAACGTAGACGTTGATTTGTGATAACTGGCTGTTATACATACTAATTATGTCATCGCGACAAATGTCAATCACAGACAACGTAGAATCTAGTACAAATGTGTTTCAACGTAATTTATTGCAATTTACATCAGTAACAAAAGTCTGCTATGTGAAAACTATATAATACCTGTTACTAGCTTAGTTACTAAGGCTACTATTTCCTTGTTCAGTTTGGTAGCATAAATGAATAACAGCCGTTTTTCGTTTAGTAGAAGGTATTATAACGGCTTGTACATGGGTTCTATAATTCGATTTTATTTACTGAAATCCAACAAAAAATATCAGTTAATTGTTCCTTTCGCTTTCTCTAGGCATATTATGCGTGCGAGAAAAATGAGGACGCAGCTGCAAATTTCCTTCTTAGTGAAAGCTTAGACGATGAAATGGTATAAAGCATCAGTTCGACATACGGATTCGTTTATAATTGTTGCTACCTTTGTGATGACAGTCCTCGTTCGAGTCCCACTTGCGCACACACGTTCATTTGTAACAAGTTTACTTTATTCCTTTTTTATGGTAACCTTAATGCTTATTTCCTACCGTGTTCTCAATGTATAACTTCACTGATTCACATGTAGAGGAACGGATACAAAGAATGTGTTTGCAAACCGATGAGATTATTTCTTATATGGTTCAATTTTACCAAGTTCGTTAGTACATTAATGTCCTTTATTTCTGATAAAGATCATTATTTTATTTGCGAACAAAGAATATATATATATATATTCTTACACGCAATGAAGTTCACGAAGTTCTTCACTTGACAAAAGTTTTATGAAAAAAGTAATTTTGAAAAGCCTAAGATTATCAAGAACATGATAGATACATATTGTGAATTAAAGAATGCTCTTCACATACTTAGCCTACAAAGGGGTAGGCTGTATATGACTAACTAATTCAGTCTTTCATATTCGCCAGACTGTACGTACCTGCTAGTCAGCTTATACATGCCTATCGTTTCTCTGCTTAATTCGTTTCAAGAGTTATGTATTTAGCAAAATTATGACGAATCAGTGTTCGTTTTTGTGACAGGCTGTAATAGAATAACGTTACATCACTTAATAGGCACGA
The DNA here is from genome assembly GCA_034768735.1 of Schistosoma mekongi. Classification (NCBI taxonomy): domain Eukaryota; kingdom Metazoa; phylum Platyhelminthes; class Trematoda; order Strigeidida; family Schistosomatidae; genus Schistosoma; species Schistosoma mekongi. Next base: position 23,963 of record JALJAT010000092.1, on the reverse strand, counting down.
AAATCCAAATGGTCATATCACATTATTATCTTTGAGCGGTACGTTCAACTTTTGTGGTAACTAATTGTGTGTTTCCTAAAAAAGGCTAATAATCATTACACTTGTCTGTTTTGGCCAAAGCTAATACCTCTGTTAGCTTATATTGACTATAATTATTTGATTATGGGTTGTATCTCTAAAAAACGAGCTCGTCAAAGCCCACAGTGATCAGTTGATAACAACACTATCGAACAAACTCCTAGTGATTCAATTACCGAAAATGTCTGGATATGGATTACACATGTATGCTACAGAACAGTAGCCTCGAGAAGGTTAGATGTGAACTACAACATCTTACTCAGCAGCTAGCGAAAACGCGTTCTCAAGTGGAGTCATTCTCAGCATTAGTTTGTGGCGTGAAGCAAGAATTTAACACCTTGTCGCCTCTTAAGCTGCAACTGACGAGGGACACAAATCCACCTGTACTTGAAGACGTTTCGAAAGTATCAACAGTTATAGACTTCATTGCTACAGAGGTAACTAAACGTATGATATCCCGTCAGAACGTAATTGTCTACGATATACCGGATAGGGCGGCACTGAGAACCGTTAGACATTCTATACTTAAAGCAGCTAGTCTCTCAGATTATTCTTGTCAATGCCTCCGCCTTAACAAAAAACACCAGAAGTACTCATGCCCCATTCTCTTCCGCTTCGATTCTCAATCGGCAGCAGATAAGTTAAAACGGGCTGAACAGCTAATAACCGTAACTACTAAGTATAAAAATGCTCGTGTAGTAGAGGATAAAACTGCAATCCAGAGACATAAGCGACTGAATACTTCGCACTTAGGTAAAGTTGAGCAGAACACCACTGATGTAAAATGCCTGACTAAACCACTTAGCACGGCTACGGAATCCCATGATGATAATACTTATCAACATACAGTCGAAAAAATTACAGATCAAACCTCTGACAACCATCTCTCGGATGATATACATTTAGACCACACGACCTCCAGTAATATTAGGATCTCTAGTGCTTCATTAGGTGACAAAATGCAAACTCCCAAAGTACAAGTAAGGGCCACGATTAGCCCACTAAACAACTTAGGTATAATGAAAAACGAGACAAGGAGATCATCGAAACAAAAGGTAAGCTCTAAGCAAGGTTCTATGATCTCATCTACACAGAGGGCACGACACTACTGTGCCTACCACATCACTATATAGCAAGGCGGGTTATGAGGCCTCATTGCCTAATAGTAATCGACTCAGCAGTAATGAAGGTCGTAAGCGCTCACAGGTTGTACGTAACTAATTAAAACAAAGCGCATTTAAATACCAGCGTGAAACCAAGCGGCCAACAAGCACATGACCCATTTTATTACCCTGTCGCAAATAGCTTTGTAAGAAATTCTAGGGCGCCAAATACACACCAGTGTGCTCTAAGCCTTAGTAACCCCTTACCATACGCCTATTCAGATCGTGTAAGTGGTTCTTCTCTTCCTCCTCACTATTATGATTATAATTATGCTCATGGTGGGCTGTTAGAGCACCCTCCAATTTATGCACATCATCAACGAGCTGCCATGTTGCCTAACTCAAACTGCTCTGAACATCCTAATATCTCTGACTATTATAATAATTTTTTGGGATCAGGCAGTCATTAGTCCCCTTAGCAATACAGCTTGCCCAGACATTAGCTCAAACAGTCAGACTGCCTTTTCAAGCCAACATCTAGTTATACGGAACACGAACGACTTAGATAAAGATCTTATTCGATTCTTCACAATTCACTCTCCATTTCTAAACTTTTTAGTAATTAACGCCCGCTCACTTCTTGATAAAATATCAACCCTAAGAACTATAGCCTTATTAGCTAAACCTTCTTTAATATTTATCACAGAAACATGGTGTTCCTCCTCAATTACTGACTCAGAATTAGCCATTCAGGACTATATGTTATATCGCGACAATAGAGAATCTAAACGGGGTGGTGGTTGTCTAATATACGTAAATGTTTGTTTGTCATCCAATAAAATCGATGACGAAATGCTCGGTAAGGTACCAGAGTCGGTCTGGATATCAGTCGATACCCCGAACCATAGTTTACTCTTTGGTTATATATACAAAACTCCTAACACCTCGACTACTGTAGATAACAACATTATTAATGCTTTTATACATACCTCTGCTCTAACTTATAATGCAAAAGTCATTGCAGGAGATTTCCTAGGATAGACTGGAATGTTAGCAGAGGACCGTCATACGATGAAGAAAACCTTCTTGCTACATTAGACATGCACTGCTGGACACAGTGTGTGCACACTCCCACTAGACATCATAACATTCTTGACCTAGTTTTCTGTCATGATGTCACTCCTCTGTCACTTCAAGTTAGCAAAGAGCTCGAAAGCAGTGACCACAAAATGGTTCTATGCGCTCTTCCTTTTGATTTTAGTCACTCTAATATTCATAAATTAAAAAAGACTAGACAATATCGAAATTATAAAAATGTGGACTGGAATCTTCTGCACATCCTTCTAAGTTGCTCTGACTGGGACAATTTATTCTTGTCTAGTAGTCTTACAGATGCACTAGATATTTTTTATCAAATTAATAACTTGAAGTTGCACCCGGTATATGACCAAGTTACGTTTGGATTATTACCAGAGCAACTTCTAACGATTGAACCCACTCTTACGAATGAGAGGAAATCAGAAGGCAATGAAGGATGAAAGAGAAGTTATATTTGATCGTGAATGGAGCGACAATGGGTTAGCAACGTCTAGGCTGGCAAACTAGAGAGGGTTGCTTGTTTCGGTACGGCGAGGCGAGATCTGGTCGTGATGCGTGACCGAACGCCTTCAACTTAGTAGTGTCCGCTAAAACAAACATAGTCAGCATCAATGTCGAAACCTATGTAACTATTTATTTTGGGGATTACTTACCGCTACAGCTCACTCCCCCCCCTAATGGGTTCGTGAGGACCCTATGACGTACCAGCCAAAGGATAATACCCAATGCGTTAAGCATTGGTAAACGTTCATTTGATAGCTTGGATGTTGTGCAGCTTCTGGCAGTCAGTGCCTATGCTAAAGTGTCGTTACATAAAAAAAAATGTACAAAATGTTATCGTTCTCTTCCGTTTTCTTCTGGTCGTTTCCAGGCGTCCTGGAAAACCAAAAGAAAAAAAAATTTAAATATATGCATTTCATTAATATATATATATATATGTATATATATTTAAAAGCAATTTAGCGGCTAAATACAGCTACAAAAACGCATAAAATGTCGGCAACGCTAACATGAATAAATAAAAAAAATTTTTTTTTGATATATTTTTTTAAACATACGAAAATGTGTAAAAAAATGCATACCATAAAGTAAAAACAAAATATTTTTATTCAATTTTTTTTATTCTGTATATATAGATATTCACAATACACACAGTGGAAAATTAGAAAAGAAAATTAATAGACGTAATATTCATTTAAGTATTCTGGAAATCGTACATTTCTACCAGAACGTGTAGCTCTCGGCGTTATGGAGCTCTTCTGAATTTCCACTTGCTTGTTGGTTGCTGCTTGAGGCATGGCGACTTTGCTCATGTCGAGTTTCGGCGGTGTTGTGGCGAGTTGGACATCGAAGAGTTTACCTTCTAGGTAAGCTGCTTTGAGGCGGTCAATGCTGACGTTCTCTTCGTGTCCATTCTTATCAATCGTATAGTACTTTATTTCACGTTTCAAAACCTTGTATGCTCCTTCGTAAGTCGCATCAAGAGGTCGGCGTAGAGCGTCACGACGTACAAAAACGTGTGTACTATATTTTAAGGCGGGTTGGATGAAAGTGTCTGTCGATTGTCGTCGAGTTTGAACTGGCTTAACTGAACGCATAGCATTTGTAAGCCGGTTCACGTAAGAATTTATATCCAAGTTTGTCGAGGTGGAAGCGGTTTCCACAAACTCACCTGGTAATCGAAGAGTCGTTCCGTAAACTCGTTCAGACACGCTGCACCCAACATCTTCTTTTACCATGCTTCGGATACCGAGTATGACTAGTGGCAAAGCCTCTGTCCACTGCGGGATGTTTGTAGTTGACAGTGATGCTTTCAGCTGTCGATGAAATCTTTCTACCAAACCGTTAGATTGTGGATGGTAGGCTGTTGTTCGGAAGCGCGTCGCTCCAAGAAGTTTTGTCAGACAGTGGAACAATCCAGATTCAAACTGACGTCCACGATCTGTCGTTATTGTAGATGGACAACCAAAGTTCGCTATCCATCGTTCGAAGAAAGCACGAGCAATCGTTTTAGTAGTGATGTCTTTTAAGGGAATCGCTTCTGGCCAGTGTGTAAAACGGTCCACGCATGTCAAAAGATAAGAAAATCCATTTGATTCAGGTAAGGGTCCTACCAAATCAAGGTGAACATGGTCGAATCGAGCGTCGGGAGTTCGGAAAGTGCCTAGAGGACATTTATTGTGCTGAGTTACTTTGCTCTTTTGACATGCCACACAGGAGCGTGCCCATTCTTTGATGTCTTTATTCATCCTTGGCCAGCAGAATCTCTGAGCAATTAGTTTAGACGTAGCACGAACTCCAGGATGAGAGAGGTTGTGAAATGTGTCAAAGCTGATTCGTCGATAACTCTTGGGAACGATTGGACGGGCTGTACCTGTAGAATAATCACAAATTAAAGTGTTCTTACCTTTTCCAATCGTCTTTGTTTGGAGTTTAAGCGTTGTTGTGGATAACGCGTGATGAAGATCATTGTCTTCATTTTGAAGTCGAGCTAGTTCAACAAGGTCGATGCCTTGGATACGATTCAAGGCATGTATTCGTGATAAGGCGTCGGCAACTACATTGTTTGCTCCAGATATATGTCGTATATCAGTAGAGAACTGGGAAATGTAGTCTAGATGACGCGACTCTCGCGGAGAGTACTTATCTGAAGATGACTTCATAGAAAACGTCAGTGGTTTATGGTCGGCGAATATTGTAAATTCCTGGCCTTCGATGGAATGTTGAAAATGTCGTACAGCACAGTACATGGCTAGCATTTCACGACCAAAAGTGCTGTATCTCGGTTCGGTATCGTTTAGTCGTCTTGAGAAGAATGTTAAAGGTTGCCAAGCTTCGTCAGTCCATTGTTGCAGAACTGCGCCAATCGCTGAGTCAGATGCGTCAACCGCGATGCTGACAGGGGCTTCGGTATTGTGATGTGCCAGCATAGTCACATTGGCTATTGCTTCTTTAGTCGCAGTAAAGGCTTTCTTTGAGTCTGCATCCATTGTGATTACTTTTTTATTTCCACGAAGCTGATCCATTAGTGGTTTTATGACAGATGCACAGTTCGGTATAAACCGTCTGTAGAAACTTACCAATCCATTGAAAGCTCGCAACTGCTTGATGGTGGTTGGTTCCGGGTACTCCAGAATAACCGCCACCTTGTGTTTTTGGGGTTGTATACCATTCGCATTAATATTATGCCCCAGGAAGTCCAACGAGGTTGTTCCGATTTGGCATTTCTGTATGCATATGGTTACTCCATATTGTTGCAGTCTACTAAAGACTGTGTCCAAATGTTTCATATGTGTTACCTCGTCTGGGCTTGCTATCAGGCAGTCGTCGACGTATGCATGGACATAGTCAAGCCCGCGGAACACGTCAACAATGAAGCGTTGGAATGTTTGTGCTGCGTTCCTCAGCATGAAAGGCATTCGGAGGAATTCGTAAAGGCCAAATGGAGTTACGATAGCGGTTTTCGGGATATCATTTTCAGACATCGGTATTTGGTTGTACGCCTTTACCAAGTCGAGTTTTGAAAATATTGTCATTCCCTTCAGAGTGGCCGTTAAATCGTGGATGTGCGGTAAAGGGTAACGATCAGGCGTAGTTTGGGCGTTAAGACGTCGGTAATCACTGGTGGGACGCCAGTCATAGCTATCTTTCTTCGGGACCATATGTAATGGAGATGACCATGGACTACTAAAAGGTCGAATTATTCCTAAGTCAATCATATGATCAAATTCATTTTTCGCAATCCTTAGTTTTTCAGGCGCGAGTCGGCGTGCTTTGGAGAATACAAGCTGACCTATAGTCGTGATGTGATGTGTAACATTGCTGGTTACACATGATAATTTCGATGACGCCTTATTCAGATCTGGATACTTGTCGAGTATCGGCTGAAAATAAGGGTTAATTAAATGTTTAAAACGAAGAGGACATAAACGACAACCTGTTGCAGCGGTTCCACGAACGTAGAGATTTGTGTTACTATCCGCTAATCTCTTTTTACTAAGGTCCACAAGCAAGTTGTGGTGGCTAAGTAAATCCATGCCTATGATAGGTATTTTCACATCGGCGATAGTGAAAATCCAATGTATGGGTTTTCGTAAACCCACGTTTAAGTAGACGTATCGTTTACCATACGCAGCTATGTGTTTTCCATCGGCTGCCTGTAAATCGAACGCAGCTTCATAGGGGCGATCAGATGGGGCTGCAGGAAGAACGCTAACTTCTGCGCCAGTATCGACGAGGTAGCGAACCTTCGTTATCACATCAGTGATAAGTAACAGGCGGCTGCTTCCACCGGCTACGGTTGCCGCCAACGCGTGCCGGCGAAATAGTTTCCCGACAATGAGTTTATGTCTAGGGAAACAACAGGGGTCTCTACACTTCTTGGAATCTTTTCCATAGGTGTTGTGGTACCAACACCAATGTGAATTTTCGTCTCGTCGAGGTCGAGACGACGACCTTCTCCGTGACGTACTTCGTCGATAAGAATAGTTCGGTCCGTGTCTTTCTTTCAGGTCAAGAAAACGAGAAAGAGTATTACACAATTTTGTCACGTCGTTTTCGGTGGAATGAGGTTCTTCAGTAATGGAAAAAACCCCATTGTTTCGACTTATGGTGATCTCCAGAATTCGATCAGCAGATTAGGCTACTTCATCTACTGGGTTGTTATTAAACGTTACCAGAACTGCTTGTACATGTTGCGGCAGTTTTGATAAGAAGAGTTGGCGGAAAAGACCGTCGAAAGTGCGCTGACCAATTACCTCTCGCATGCGCAACAACATTTCCGTCACGGAACCACTACCTAGCTCGATTGTGTGGAACAACTCATCAAGACGTTGTCTGTCGGATAAATTTCCGCGTTTGAGAATTGATCTTTTGAGCTAGTCATAAGGTTCTAGGCAGTCTCGGCTGAAAAAGAAAGGGGTGACGTACCTGTTCAATTCACGCGGAAGTGACTATACGTTTGAACCCACTCTTACGAATGAAAATAAATGAGAAGGCAATTTAGGATGGAAAGGAAGTTATATTTGATTGTGAATAGAGCGGCAATGGAATAGCAACGTGTAGGCTGGCAAACTAGAGAGAGTTACTTTCCACGATGCGGCGTGACGTGATCTGGTGGTGATGCGTGACCGAGCGCCTTCAACTAGTAGTGTCCGCTAAAACAAACATGGTCAGCATCAATGTCGAAACCTATGTCGCTATTTATTTTGGGGATTATTTACCGCTGCATCACTAACTGCCGATTTCTTGATACCGGTGTCCTTAATAAGTCGGAACAGCTGTCTACTATTGCCCGTCACTGCCGATGCTTCTATCGCTTTTGCTTTTTTTGCCCACCACTATTCACGATCCTTACGCAGACTCTTTGTCAGTCTGCGTTTCAGTTGTCGTCGCTCTTCATCATACTCCGAGCCTGCTGGAACGAGTTTTCGAGCCTCCATCAGTTCCCTAGAAGTTCTAGAGATCCAATGGTCTTTCATAACCATTGAATTGGGGTTAGATGCTGATAGCGCTGCTGCGTTTACACCTGCTTTAAAATTATTCCAAGCTACTTCGGGATGAACCTGTTGGTCATGGGCGAGTAAATCCTTAGCCAAACCATTCCTAAATGCAATCTTAGCATTCTCAGTCTCAAAGTGATATTTAAAGGGTTTGCCCGATGTAACCTTTCTGCGACCAGCAAAACGGATAGAGATATGTGCTCTCACTAGGGCGTGGTCAGAGTCTAGGCACGTGCCCCAGAAAGAGCGGCAGTCCTCTATACAGCCTCTCCAACGGTAGCTGATGCTGATATAATCAATTTGTGTCCATCGTTGTGTTGATGTTGGGAGTCGCCAGGTTAAACATTGTCTCGCCTTATGCTTAAAGTTTGTGCTAGCTAAGAATAAACAGTAGTCTGAACATAACTGCAACAGACGATCTCCGTTGTCTGTTCTCTGGGCTGGGATGCCGAGTAACCCACCTAAGTGCTTTTCAACCTGATTTAGTCTACCTGTAAAGACCTCTAGAGGTAAATAATCTCTAAAATAAATAGTTACATAGGTCCTAGACATTGACGCTGACCAAGTTTGTTTTAGCGGACACTACCAGTTGAAGGCGGTCGGTTATGCATCACCACCATACCACCAGTTCCGCTAATTACGCTATTATGAATTGGTTAGTAAAAATTACGAAACCATTACATAGAGAGATCATCAGACACATCAGGACTTATTTTAGTTTGTCGACAATAAATAAAAGATAAAGTAATCTAAGCTAAAATAATTTCGTTGCTAGAAACATCATTTTTGTTCAGTGATGTTCCCTTTCCTTCCCATCGCACTGAGAATAGTGAATTTTATATTCGACGTGCCTAAACAGTCATTATAGAAACCTAAATTTCAGTTTTTATACGAAGATGATTAATCTTGAAGTGTACAACATACATAAATTTTCAACGCAATGACAGGTTTCATAAGCATTCAGATGGTGTTGTAGTGACCTTCTTTCTATCAAAACTAGTGGGAGATATCTTAAAACACGAAATTAATTAGACAGTATTTCGTCCTAACTGTTCGAACTACGCCTTTTTATACATGTCGTTTTCTAATATGGTATATTTGAAGGATTTATTAGCATTCATCCACAATTCACCTTTACCTTAGACGAATATCGTATTGATAGTAACCCGTTCCATGATATCTTGTAGATAGGAAGGTTGAATAGTAGGTCGGAAAGAAATATTCATAGAAAGTAATCATCATTCTGTCAATGTGTTTATTCTAAAAATTTCGCACCGCTACGGTACAAAAGAAACTTAGAAAAAAGTCCAACACATCGTAATAAATGCATTTACCCTGACAATACTCTCCAAGTAGAGCTAATTACCATCCGCAACATACTCAAATATGAATGCGAACCCAGTGAAATTTATGAATAAACATATGATGAAAGTGAAATGATGTCAGAAAAAGAAACAATTTTTAAGATATCCATTTCCTTGAAATCGTAGTTCCTACATGATAATCTAAGTGGACTGACAACACAAAGAATGAGAAAAGTGGAGTAAAAGATGTTTGCTGCAGCCAAGTCTCATGGCATATTCTACAGCCACTTCTTCAATCCAACAGAAAAAAATGACTGACTCGTTGAATTCACCCCATCCCTGTGTACATACCAGTTTCACTACGCTTGTGGAGTCAGTTACATTGGCCACACGATAAAACAATCCTTTAATAGAATTCCTGAACATCACAGCCTGGTTAAGTAAAAAACAATTACTACCAGTAGAGACCTTTATATTTTCAAAACTAAGTGTTACAAAGCACAGTGTTTGTGAAAAATGCCTGATACTCATTCACTGGATCATATCAGATTTGCCATGCCTTCTACTCTTAAGTCTTTTACCTATTAATGGAGGCCATCGGCAACCAGCTTCTCTAACTTAACTTCTGTGTTCATAAAAATTTGTGCATTCGCTTCCTCTGTCTTGGCCGTCATAATGTCCAAGAACTTATGGTTTACAAATAACTTGTTGCACTTATTCTTTATACACATCATTGCTACTTATGTTACTACTATTAACGCAGTTACTAATTGCACTATTATTTTCCATCCTTCTAATCCTCATATAACGGTCAAGATCATCATAGTTCATAGAGTAACTTCGTCAGTTCTTTTAAAAAATGTTGTGTAACCTGTCATATATCAATCCATTCACTTAGTAACGAATACCCTTGAACACAAATATATTGGAATTTGTAGTATTATTATCCAGCACATCAGTTGATTGGCAGTGATTATATTATTATAATTGGGTATTATCAAAATTACTGAATTGCACTTTGATTTCATGGAGCTGTTTGAGTTAGACAATCACTGACAACTATGAAACTTCGAACAGATGTTTCATTCTAATATGGAATTCATCATCAGTACATATCCACGGCCATACCAGCGAACGCAGACTAAGGCATTCAAGCTTTTCTGTGAAAATTTAACTTTAAGACCTCTCAGCAGATATTTAACAATTACTAAATTAGTTAATTTGCGAGATATTAACGCTATTTCATTCATTTCCATCAGTGAGTAACTACCTCACATCAGAAATCGTTGAACTTAACTGGTCACTTCTACTCTCCAGAAATACAGAAATCATCTGTAAGCTGATAATGATTGTAATTATTAGTGATGGGATTGTGGACGCTCACTAATGATAAGTTCTATTCTATCCATTTCTTTCTAGTTTTCAACGGTTATCTAACTTGCACTAATTTGCGATATCAGATTAATACTTTATTATTATAAAATAAAGGATGTTCACCAACTAATGTAGAGATTTGATGCTGAATTTATTGTAAAAGAAGATTTGTACACTTCTTTCATCTTTTTTTCCAAATGCCCTAATAAGAAACAATTTGTTACTGAAATATATACTACCTAATGTAAGCAAACTATCCCAATACTCAAATTATCATGTCCATGATATGCCGGGCACCTAATAAACATTGATTATCTTCGAGAACTGTATTTTAGAACTTTATTTCATTTATCATAACTATGGACAGTGTTGACATTTTATTTCTATAACTGTTACGTCCCCTTTTGCCCTGTCCTTTCGTTTAGTATATTTACTCTTAGTATATTGTTTATTACTATGAACTACGGTTACTTAATTGTGTACAACCTATCCTCATTCACTGCCACTCTTCCCTTTGTTCTGTATCAATGTTAGATTCGTGATCGGTTTACTGTGTGGTCTGAGGTTATGTATATATAAAGGCATGATTAAAATACATTACGTTCTCAGTTCTCGGTTCTCACTTCTCCGTTTTCCGGTTCACAATTCTGGTTCTTCTACTGTCGGCCTGGAGGTGAGAGGGCTTAGGTCAGTCGTGCATTATCAACTAGGCACACTTCATTGGCGTTAGCTACAACCAACCAAATCCTCCCTCCTCTCTTTCTCACGTCATAACAGTTCTTGGCGTCGTAACAGTCTATTCTTTCAGTAACGATATCTATAACTATTAAGTGTAGTGATTTTATTAAATATTATTAGAAGTGTTGTACAATTTTCTGAAAAATTAACTGAATAAAAATTGAATTGAAATGGTTACTTTGTTATATGTTGAAAAACATCAACCTGAAGTCCTTGGGATAGAATCTGGAGTGCAAACTTCTGAGGAGTTCCACTCTAGAACAAAACAGCTGTTCAGTGTTCATTAGTTTTCAATGGTACCCTGCCAACATCAATCTGTAATGTATTCAATAGGGTAAAAATGGTGTAAATATAGTTTTCCTCAGGAACTGATATCACTTATACAACCATGAATAGTAACCGAACACAATTTAATATCTGTATCCAGATAACTTTTTAGGTCATTAACAGTGAATACTAACTACTCAACAATATAGAGTCGAATATATGATTGCCATGTCTATGGAGCATATTTAATATCATGTGATCTTAGTATGAAATGATAATTATTTTGTACATCATTATGTGATTTATTTATCATTTCATTATAAGAAGTTTTTATGAATTCAATGACTTTTTCAATCTTCAAACACGACTAGTGTACACGTCATACAGCTTTCAATTGTTATATATCACTTGATACGTGAAATCGAAATCATTAAATTAGTAAGTTTAATTCTGATGGTTTATTTGGTTTTATATGTTAATCATTTTCTTGTGTAAAGTGAACTTCTTTAAACAGGAAATAATTGTAACTCAATGAGGAAAAGTTTCCTTTCAACGATTTCATTTACAAAAACTATACATTTTAATTTATAGTGACTTACTATTACAAAGTATTTTTCTTCCAGACAACGGATAAAGAATTGTATTATGAAGGTATTCAGTGGCTTCCAGTATCACGAGAAAGAGATATTGTAGGATAAAATAATTTACTGATTAGGAAAATGAGAAGTAATTGTCCATTTAACAGAACATTACTGTGAATAGGTTTTAAAGATAAACATAAACCTATCTACAGTTAAACACACGATCATATTATCAATTATGATAACATCATCTCCCTACAATCTACCTTCAGTATCATCTATATCATTAAACAATGGATATCATTCAAAGTAAAAAAAACTATAAAACTATGATTTATATAAAATCTTTGGCAAGTCATTAATTTAATCCATATGTCTAGATGCAATGGTAACACGCTTAGTCTCTAACCTTGCCTTGGTGCAAACACCTATTGGGTTTATCTAGAGTTTGCTTTAAACTCTTATACTGGAATAAAGATTCTTGCTTACTTGTCTTCTGTCTTCTAATTGTAACTTGTAGAATTCAAGGCGTCCGAGTGCTGAAGTTGTCCACGGTTAGTCAAGCTATCGAGTACGAGTTATAACAATTTTAAATAATTTCAATTTAAATTAAGCTGTATTATGACGGACAGTTGACAATCCAACGTAATTCATACTTGTGAACCACCCCTGTGTTGAGCCAATCCTTTCACGGTAGCAACAGAGATTGATTAATTTCAGTTATTAATAATCCAACAGGATGATACAAAAAACCCTAACATTATTAATTCAAGCTTGATTGTCTTCTGTTTTTCCTATATGGACGGATTCAATCAAAGCATTATTATACACTATAAACTGATATAATTAAAGTTAAATTTTTCAATACAAATGTGAAGACAGTTCTGGTGAATCGAACAGAAACTTGGAGAACTACGAAAAGCAACATCCAAAAGATACAAGTAATCATAAACAACTGTCTGCGTAAGATACTTCAGATCCATTGGTCAGATACCATCAACAACAATCTTCTGTAGCAGAGAACTAATCAACTTCCAGCCGAGGAAGAAATTAGGAAAAGACACTAGAGGTGGATTGGACACACATTGAATAAACCATCAAACTGTGGCATAAAGCAAGTACTAACTTGAAATCCTGAAGTTCAAAGGAAAAGAGGAAGACCCACGAACACATTGCGTCGGGAATTGGAGACAGACATGAAGAGAATGAACAGTATTTGGGAATAGCTGAAAAGGAAAGCCCAGAACAGGGTTGGCTGGAGAATGCTAGTCGGTAGCCTATACTCCACATGGGGTAACAGGAATTGATTGATTTGATTGATTGATGAATCGATATAATGAGTACTTTAGTAATGTGAATTCATTTTATTCAACGGTTTCTCATTAGCTGTATACAATCTAAAATTAATGTTAATCATAGTAATAACAATAAAACATTTGTATATACTTAACATTAAAAGATATTTGAAAAATTTTAAGTTGATATGTAGAGTAATAATTCAGTTAGAAATGATTAATATAAATATGTAAGAATTAATATATCATTAACACAGATATTTATTTAGAGGATTACTATGTGAAAATTTTTACAGAATAAGACTGAAAGTAGCCTAGATACAAAGTCTAAAAGATAAGTAACATAAGTTATACGAAAACGTATACAAGTGAAACAAAATGATTTACTAGGTTATGCATGAATAAGAAGAATTGCAATTTAGCATAAAATATGTTGCATAACTAAATCTTAAAAAAAAACCTAACGTTATCAGGGTTAATTATGATACACTGCAATTTCTTGAAGAACATATAAATCTTCTATAAGTGGTTATTTGCTATTTGCTTGGGAAAAGCGTAGATTTAGATTTGCCAGTTTATTGGTTATTTTAAGGTGTCGATAGGATGTCTATTATCATTTAACTGGGTAAGTAGTGGAACTGATAAGAATGTGCGCAATGTGGGCAACGAAAGTCGGGAATTTGTCTACATATGTTTATCATATGAAACAATTAATTAGATTGACAGGTGTTAATTTAGAGGCCAGATAAGTCTGTCTTAATATGACTTTTATTCTGAGATCAGTGACTGTATGTTTCATCCTTCCCTCTCCTGAAGTCAAGTTCTAGGAAGACAGGCTATTTTTAACTGTGTCTTAATTATCTTCCTTTGTTTTAGTCTTCTAATACTTAGTTATGGACTTTTGTGGACAACTATTATCATGCAGACAACATTTCAATATCATTAATTTCTATGCAATTCTATCCTCTGAGCACAATCTCTGAACATGGTTGAATAATGTCCTGGTAAAAGCTTTTGTAGCATTTATGACAAAAGCTATTGAAATTTAGTCAAATATAGTCCCTGGTCTTTTCTCCATGAATACATCCTTATATTCGACGATTTATGATACATTGTATATTAAGATCATTGAAATAAAATGTTTTCACATTCCTTTTCAGTAGTAAATTGTATGTTAGGATGTCTTTGAATAAGAAGACTCAATGTATCAGTGGAATGTTTGTGACTATTACAAGGTGCAAATGTATCACCAACATGTTTGCTGCGTCATTAATTATCGATTTCACCCTTATTGTATTCGGGGACAGTGGTTAAAATATTCTAAAATGTGTATCAGCATACAGCATTAATTCATTTACTAGGCATAGATTCTCGTATACTTAGCTTCCAGTCATACCCATTTTATAAAAACTGTTCAGGTGAATCAAGATTCGAACTATAATGCCTTAAACAATAAGTCACTGCTTCGCTCCCTACATCCTATTAACTCATTATTATTACTTTCTATTATTTATAAATGTTTTCCACTATTCAAAAACAGTAATGAAATAATATTCAAGAATATTCATTTGTTGATAATTTCAATTTTTAGATTAAATGAATCTTTAAAAACTATATAGTAGGTAAGTGTCAATTTATTTCAATTGTTGAACTTTGTAGATGTATTCGGTTCGTCATGGCATACAACATAAAAACCGAATAGACTTTCTAATAAAGTGAATGTATACGGGAATAATATGGCTTTCTTCTTTCCTACAGTTGATAATAGTGCAATTTTATTATGGTTCATTATATTTCCTAAATAATTAACTCATTGAAATGATGAAGAATTATCTTATTATTTGGTGTAAACATTATTTTCATAAGTGATAGAATGGAATATTTATTAGTTAGTTCTTTCGTAACTTTTAGTTTTATTAGTCTGGTAACTATGAATTAACTTATAATGCATTCTCTCGTGAGGTGGCGAGTATGCCCTGCTAAGGAAATCCATGGGAGAACAAAACAGCCGTTTTATGTTTCTCGGTTCTCAATAGTATCCAACCAAAATCAATCTGTGACAAATACAAACTAGAGATACATACATTACTTATGTCGTAATTCAGTTTTCTTCAAAAGTAATATATGCTTTAGGGTTAGGAAATTTCTTACTTGATTTATCATCACATGTGTAGATAGTACTGCTGGTAGGCGGCGTATGCTCTACGTGTGGTATCAGACGTTGATTGATTGATTATCAATAAAACTAAATACCCATCTCCACGATACCAAGTTACTTCCATTATTATTCTAATAAGTTTACCATAATCAGTTTATTCTTTCAAGTTTTAATCTACTTCCTGTATTGAAATATTTATTCCAGTCGTTTTATTATTCTTATCATTACTATAGCTGCATCTATCCTTCCACAATCAATTTCCACTTTTGACCAATTATGCTCAACTGTTATGTAATCCGTCAACCTCTGTCAAAGGAGTTGAACTTTGATACCAGTGAATGTTGTTTGATTTAATCTAGTCTCTTTGTTATCAGCCGTTGGTTTTGAAACGATTGAGTGAACGTTCGTGTTACTGTTGGAGTCAATATTAATCAGAAGTACATTCCAAGTTATTTTGTATATTTATTGTATTATTTTAGACTATTTTCATATTCATACGACGAGAAGTTCAAGTAATTAATCCTTTTCTGATGACTTGTTATTTCAAATGAGTTGCAGGTATAATAGTCAAAGCTGATATTACATTAAACAGAGGCACTTAGTTAACTGAAGAATCACATTAGTATTCTAAACTCAAGTAACCACTCAGTTGTAGCAAGTCAGCTTGGCTGATTCGACAATCTAATCATCACAATTGATTCATAAATTACTTCGATTGATTTAACATATCACATATTTGAATATACAAATATTATTTTATATTGAAATCTGATAAAGATCTAATTGATCATAACAACTTTACTCTCAAGTAACACTTTCTACAAAACAGTATACCAGTAAAACTATGTTATTTCGAATAAATTAATTTAATTTTCCTTACTTATAAAAATTCTTTCCATTGATCTAAATCAACTATCTATAGAGATGTCAGTGATATTTGTTTCTAACATGAAAGTACACTCTTTGATACCGAATATAAATGGTTTAGTTTCTAAGAGATATAAGAATAACGATTATGATATACGATAAAAGTTACAACAGAAATACTAATGACTATTGTTTTCTTAATTATTTCGAATAATACCATTTTCATTTGAAGCAGACTTCTAAGTTTCATATTCTATATCTTACTAAACGATTTCAGATTAAAAATATTTATTTTAAGGTGTTGATGTTATAGTTTTGAGTTTCATAAAACATAATGATAAGAAACCAATTCTAGTGGTTAGTACTTAATATAGCGGTGGGACTTATTTTTCGTATTGATACAGTATATATTGATTGTAATAAGCGTTACATCCAGGTTTTTACAATAAACCCTAACCCAGTTTCACTTTCAGGTCCCTCAAAAAAAATTATCTTTCAACAGTATGGACAACTGGGGGGAGTGGATTATAAATGCCCTAATACCTATACCAGCATTCGAAATGAACATATACTAAGCTGGTAATGCAAACAACAAAGGCGTTTATCCTTAATGTATAGAACCTACATTTCCCCCCCCCACGCCTTATTGCCTCCAGAATACTTATTCAACCATTTTAGTATCCGACTTCGTATTAAATCAGAAAGTGTTACATGAAGAAAGTGGAACAAAGGAATTTATCTAATTAATATGGTGAAGTTATATTCGAAACTACTGTTCTTTTGTAATCTTATTATCAAAAAAGTATAGTACCATTCACCTCTATACTTTGTATTTAGTCAGCAATTCTTTCTTATCCAACTACCAGTAATTAAGTTTTTATTCATATTATATTATGAGGTCTCTATTTATTCCACCACTGGCTGATTTCCTCATAACGATAATTAAAATCATTACCCTGAAAAGTACAACTAGTCAGTTATCTTTAGATAAGATGGGATGTCGGCTACAAATACAAAATGTGTCATAAGAATTCGGTGTGCAAGATATTCTGAAAACTTTTAATAATTCCTACGTATCGCTTTACGATTCAGAACAAATAGTAATCAAAATTACCGTTTCTTGACATCGTATTCATTAAAAGTAACAATACTATAATACAAAGATTAATGTATAAAAATTCCATTTGAAACGAACTGTTGATAAATTTTCATTATTGGCTTCCAATAATGAGAAAAACGTAACCTCGTTTATTCTTGAAGCTCACGTTATCGGAAAATTATATCATTAGACTGCTTAAACGACTAACTATCCGCTTTGAAGTCTACCTTCATAGAAAATGATTACTCATTTAGATATATCCAAAGATAAACACCTTACTTTATATAGTAGAAGCCTTAACTATGCAAATTAAAACTTCAGTTATATGTACACAAGCTATTGTAGATCCATTTCATTACCATGATCATATCTTAATCATTTCGTTTTGACGTATAATTACTATTACTTTAAACGTTGCCCATACCTCGAATTATTGATTATTACTCATATTATACTACTTGTAAAGTATGTGTTACCTCTGTATTAAATAGATAAATCGAACCAGTTTGTACATTAATCTATTTATCATACACAACTAAGGTAAACAGGGTTATTTATTGAGAAATGGAGGCTTTGTTTAGTTCGATCATAGTTTTCACTAAGAATTAATATTAATGAGTGATATTTTTCAAAATAAAAACCAAAAATCTAGTCAGCTATTTAGTTCTCATTTATAACATTCAAATGGTTATACTCATAGCTCAAAACGGGAATATTTTATATGATCATATATTACCTGTATAGCAATAAATACTACCTTTATTTATATACATTGTAAATGTTCTAATCTTCCCATTAGAAATTAAAAGTGGTCAGTTTAGTTTTAGTCGTAGAAATGGAACCGAAATCGTGCCATGAATTCCTTCTTCCAGCCATAATTAAGTTTTCATCATTCTTTACTTGATATACTATTCAGATCGACCATTTGAAGTTTTTAAGCGAATCAACAGAAAAATCCAATAGTTCCCAATTTATACACATATATATGCCCGATGCATAAGTGAGACTATTTAAACTCACTAGCTCAGTGGAGAATGTAATCGTGTTTGAGATGAATGAACTGAGTTTGAGTTTCAGCCGAAACGTTGACATTGAAATGTAGGTAAATTCTACTGGTCAATAGGGAGTAAGACAGAAACAAACCTACTAGATTTTGTTCACCAGTCACAATCTAACTTTAACTGTTAATTTCTATTATTACCTAACAATAATTTCTCTCGTCTAACTAAAATAAACAGCTGTAAACTGGGTAATGTATATGCACTGTATTGAATAAGAATCGTTTAACTTCAGAGCTAAGTTTCGCAAAATTTAGATTGGAGATTATGAAAGGCATAAATTGTATAAATCTTTTAAAGGGTATCACTACACATGATCGAGTACAACGGATAGACAGGAGGCTAGTAACAGTCATTTTTCTTTTATCTTATCATAGAAGGCGGAGTGACATTCCATATCCTAAACGATTATATGTGTATGTTAAAATGTTCTGTCATATTGCTCCTACTATGTCTAATCAAATCACAAGTCAACACGAAATATTACACAAATCCCAGGTGCATTTACTCAGGGTGGGATTTTATTTTTTTCCACTAAGTGGTCAACGATTTGAACGCGCCACCTAAACTAGTATTATCAACACTATAGGTAAATATTTTCAAAAGAATGCTAGATATTCAACGAAAGAAATACTCCAAATATCTACACAAGTAAGTAGATCGACTATCCTAATTAATGAAGTATATATAGCATCTATTTTAGTCTATCTCACGTATGCCAGTTGTTCAAGTAATATTATACATATCGTTTAATTGACCTCACATCAATTTTCATACAAAACTGTAACGATAAACATCTAAGTATACATAATGAAACGTAATACATATGATTTCATTCCAAGTAATTTTTGAATGTAACATCATTCTGTATTCTGTACTAATCAGTACTACTATATATATATATATCCATATGTATGTATGTATATATGACAGAATGTATAAGTTTATTGAAGGATTTTACGATGCGAAAAAACCTAAACGATATCTGGGATGAAATTCTCCAGTCTCCAAAATGTTAATGTCTACCCTTGAAATATGTATAAATCTGAAACTGAACACAATATGTATACATTATCTTCTACCTATTCTCTACCATTCCCTTCTTCTAATTCCCCCCTCCCCTCATCCCTTTTAATATCAACATATATCTTCTTCTTTTTGGATAAGACTAAAAGTATTCAATGTACAAATATACTGAACCAATTATTATTACAAATGATAAAATATGAATATTTCCTTTTCAAACTCTCTTCATAATTCAAACGAATCGTATATCAACATTCCAATAACTAGTGCGTATTCAATAGAAGTAAAATGGTATGTTTATTTTGTGTATATCTATTGTGTTCCTTATTTATACAAGTCGGTGGTAAAGGGAAAATGGCTACATCGAATCAGAAGATGAATTGATGCGAATAGGTATAAGATGTGGGGGGGGTGGGGGGGGGGGGGGGGGGGGGGGGGGGGGGGGGGGGGGGGGGGGGGGGGGGGGGGGGGGGGGGGGGGGGGGGGGGGGGGGGGGGGGGGGGGGTCTGAGAGGGGGGGGGGTTTTTTTTTTTGTGGGGGGGGTTCTGTTTTTGGGGGGGGGGGGGGGGGGGGGGGGGGGTTTTTTTTATTGGAGGTTTAAGAAGGTAGAGGACTGTATATGAAAAGAAAAGGCAGCGTGAAGTATGTAGAGGAAGTCAAACTAAATGGTATATTCCCGCGTAGGGAACGACCTGCAGAAACGAAAGGAGAGGGAAATGGTAAGAACAAGAGACAGGAGAACCAGTGTTTTCTTTTCGGAAACAAGTGTGACCTTGTATAGGGGATAAAAAAGATTTACTCGTGTATAGTATGAGACGGTCGTGTAATTTGGTCAGTTGAAGGGCTTATCAACGGTCGATATCAAACTATACAAAAACTCATGCGATCCTTCAGACGTGGTAGAAATGGGATGAAATCACAAAGACTGTGGAAGTAAATTTATATATGGTAG
Organism: Schistosoma mekongi; assembly: GCA_034768735.1. NCBI lineage: Eukaryota > Metazoa > Platyhelminthes > Trematoda > Strigeidida > Schistosomatidae > Schistosoma > Schistosoma mekongi. The sequence continues at coordinate 3,464 of JALJAT010000092.1, read as the reverse complement.
TGATAACATTTTGATTTCGACACTCAGAATATATATATACATACATAAGCTGGGGGAATGTAGGAAGAGTAAGATTGTATATTTATTATATTATGTTATCCATGTAATTTTATCGGTTTATTTAACGTACTATGCTACTCATGGTAAAGTTATGTAAGCGATACTAACCATGTTACAGTTTCGATATATTTATAATGGCAAGCTATTTCAAGTCAATTGAAATAATGGTTGTGAAAGATAGGTGACATAGTTTGTTTCTCTTCTATATGATTCTTATTTCCACTGTTTAACGGTTTCTAAACGGTAAACTAATAATCCCACAATCTAATTTATTTGTTATCAGATGTTATTACATAAAATTTCTACACTGTTGAATTCCTTATCAATGGAAGCTATATGACATCATTCGTCAATACTCTGCTCATTACCTAAAGTCACATTTATCCTATTTTGTTACCGATAAGATTACAATCGATAATACTTCTATGTGTTACAATATAACCGCCTAGTTGCTAAGCAAGTTAAAAAATATATTAAATAGGAATTAACCACTCTAGCTATCTGGAATGTTGTTTAGTTACTATATTGTGCAGAGCTGAGAACATTCTAGTAATAGTTCAAGTGAATTTCATTTGTATTTAAATCATCAACATGACGGATAACCAAATTTTAATTAATTAGCTGTGAATATTCTAAACAAATTGAGGAAAAATTTCGTAATTACCTTAGTTGTCATTTATTACATGTATTTTCTAAATGTACACATTTAGATGATATTCTACTTAAATAGTAAAATAGTAATAATGGATGTATGTAATGAGAAAAGATAAATGTTAACTGATGAAGTACACTTGATAATCAGTGAATACATCTGTAAATAACAACAATCATATTGTTAGTTCTCCTAGGACCTAAAATTCGGAAATCTATTTCTCGTTAATTATGTAGAAAAGATTGTGTATTCTAGAGATTGTTGAATTTGAATTCTACGTCAAGAAGTAATTATCAATAATCATGAAGTAGTAGACAGTTGTTTTGTCTTAGTACAAAATCCGTTAACAGTGTCTACCCATGTCGAGTTGAACGATGAACACTTAACTCTTGAAGAGTAGAGCTAAGTCCTATGTTGAAGAGTTTCTATACTAGGAAGAAACTTTTATCGGCTACTTCCTGTCGTTTAATGATTATTTAATTTAGGACAAATCATAATATTAACTTTACATAATTAAGTCATTAAACTAAAATGATTTAATGAAGGAAATATTTACAGTGTATTAGTCAAGGTAGTTTTTACTTTGTCAAAACAAAAATTATGTGAATGAAGAATATTTGTGGATGTAACAAATTCCCTATCTACTGCATATTTTTGTCAGTCCATATGATATGATTTTTTCGATAGTAGGGAATATTGTGCTTCAGAAGGGCAGTCAAATGTTTTTCATAGGCGGAATGGTTTAATTAGTTAACTTCTGATGAAGTCATCAGAGTGACAACGAAATCTTTGGAATCAATTCATCTAGCTCACAGAACTAAATTTAATCAAAGGTTCAATTAAATGAATCAAAGGAATAAGCAAGTTGCAGGATGCATACATTTCTTATAATGTTCGCAGGGTATAAACTTAAGATTGTAGATAAAATAAACTTTACTAAACTAGAAATGAACATTAAATAATCCCTTACACCAATTAAAACTGTTACATTGATGAAGAAGATTTTTAGCTTAAAAGAATAATTCTGATAAAATTACAATCGTTGAAACCACCAAATTCAGAATAAATAGAAGAAATATTTATTGAGAGATAGAATTATGTAGTTACAAATGTAATCCATTATGTAACGTGATAGGAAATCTACAGGAAATAGTAAGAAAAGGTTAACAGTATTAATAATAGTAATAATAAGATAAAGAAGAACGGTAAGAAGATATACAAATGATGACGTTGATGATTTCATTAAGCTAATGAAATACGAAATTGAATCTTAAAACTATATTAGTTAGATTAGATCACTTTACATTTAACGTGAATATTAATTAAGTGGGCCCTAAGGTTAGCCAGGGTAAAAGGAGATCGTGAAGCAACACTTTTATATTCATATATTGTAACTTTTCAGAAATATGCAAAGGTTATAAAACTTGGCTATGCCACAAGTCATTTATTTGAACTTTAGATCAGGATGCAAACGTATTCAAATGTATTTTTTTTGTTTACATATCTTTATTTTCATGTTAAATTACAACAATCAATTTTAATAGATATTACTATCAACGTTTCAACTGAGTGTTTGATAACGTACGTGTAATACATATCTCAGTAAATACAAGCCAAATATAATAAAAAGTGAAATGCTGAAATACTATAGATGTTATTTCCATTTGCCATAGATTGATCTCAGCTGCTGTACTAACAAAGATTAGGTCAAACCGGTGTCATGATGATGGAGTGCAAGCATATTGGGACAGGAGTGAGGTGGTTTTGTGGTTGTTGCCAATATCTTCGCACCTCCTGTAGACATACCATCAGTGACTAACTGCCTCAACCTATATGGTTGAACTCAACAGGTACATCATCTTACTCAAACTCCACGAATTATCTGATGAAGTTAGCTACTAGTGACTTGATATTGATTGTAATTGAATGTTTTGTTTGTCAAATTTCACTTCACTAATAATGAGTTCGAATAAAATATGTATAGGTCAATTACTCCAAAGTTTAAAATTATCCAAATTATGTAATAAAGTAACCAACCAAACAAAAGACATGAAAAAAATCCGAATTATAAAATTATAACATGTAATAAAATTTATGGTAACAGAGTAAATTGTGATTTAGAAAAGTATTCTTTATGTACATATAAGTTAGTTTTATTGCTCTCCGGTGCTAAGCCAACATCATTTTATGACAAATGCAAACAACTAGACATAAAAGTAGGAAATAATGATTATGACGGGGAAACTTGTGAACAACAATACTTTTGATACTTTTTTCCGATTATTTATTGTTTAGACAGATTTCTAGTTGTCTTCAGAAGTTCAAAGTGGTTCATTATCACAATGTTCGAAGTGTGATAGTAAATTACCGAACGCAATGAATTAAAATCGTAACCTATTTTTAAATTGAGTTAAGTGGAGAGAACATAATAGACTTGATTCTAAAAAAATAATCTATTTCATGACCTATGCGTTATTGGTTTCACGTCACTTATGGTCTAGTTTGCATATTTGAAAGATCTCTTTATCTAAAGAAAAACTACTGGCAAATACTTACTTAATATTTACTCTACTATATATTAATTATATATAATATTATATCGATATAGATATATTAATATATATATATAATATGTATATATATACCCACTGCATGCATAATAAGGGGAGTGTATTGTATGTCTAGTGATGATTAAGGCAGTCAATAAACAAAAATTCTAAACAAAAAAATATGAGATAAAGGTAAGTAATGA
>JALJAT010000091.1:0-53284 GCA_034768735.1 Schistosoma mekongi | reverse complement strand
ACTAAACAGAGAATCATCGATCGAATTGTAAAAGCCATTTCCATGATATTCGTGAACGCCTGCTCGATTCTCACCATTCTTGCTGCATCGAATTGGGATGCGAGTCTTAGTGATGACATGTCGACATGTGGCGAATTGCCAATACACAGAGAATCACGATCGGTTTGTAAAAGCCAATTCCATGATATCTCGTCAACGCCTGCTCCGATTCTCACCATCTTGCTGCATTCGAATTGGGATGCGAGTCTTAGTGATGACATGTCGAATGTTGGCGAATTGCCAATACACAGAGAATCACGATCGGTTTGTAAAAGCCAATTCCATGATATCTCGTCAACGCCTGCTCCGATCTCACCATTCTTGCTGCATCGAATTGGGATGCGAGTCTCTAGCGATGACATGTCGACTGTTGGCGAATTGCAACTACACAGAGAATCACGATCGGTTTGTAAAAGCCAATTCCATGATATCTCGTGAACGCCTGCTCGATTCTCACCATTCTTGCTGCATTCGAATGGGATGCGAGTCTCTAGCGATGACATGTCGACATGTTGGCGAATTGCCAACTAAACAGAGAATCATCGATCGGTTTGTAAAAGACAATTTCCATGATATCTCGTGAACGCCTGCTCCGATTATCACCATTCTTGCTGCATTCGAATGGGATGCGAGTCTTAGTGATGACATGTCGACATGTGGCGAATTGCCAACTACACAGAGAATCACGATCGGTTTGTAAAAGCAATTCCATGATATCTCGTGAACGCCTGCTCGATTCTCACCATTCTTGCTGCTTCGAATTGGGATGAGAGTCTCTAGTGATGACATGTCGAATGTTGGCGAATTGCCAACTATACAGAGAATCATCGATCGGTTTGTAAAAGCCAATTTCCATGATATCTCGTGAACGCATGCACCGATTCTCACCATCTTGCTGCATTCGAATGGGATGCGAGTCTCTAGCGATGGACATGTCGACATGTTGCGAATTGCCAACTACACAGAGAATCACGATCGGTTTGTAAAAGCCAATTTCCATGATATCTCGTGAACGCATGCTCCGATTCTCACCATTCTTGCTGCATCGAATTGGGATGCGAGTCTATAGCGATGACATGTCGACATGTTGGCGAATTGCCAACTACACAGAGAATCATCGATCGGTTTGTAAAAGCCATTTCCATGATATCTCGTGAACGCCTGCTACGATTCTCACCATTCTTGCTGCATTCGAATTGGGATGCGAGTATCTAGCGATGACTGTCGACATGTTGGCGAATTGCCAATACACAGAGAATCATCGATCGGTTTGTAAAAGACAATTTCCATGATATCTCGTGAAAGCCTGCTCCGATTCTCAACATTCTTGCTGCATTCGAATTGGGATGCGAGTCTCTAGTGATGACATGTCGACATGTTGGCGAATTGCCTACTAAACAGAGAATCATCGATCGGTTTGTAAAAGACAATTTCCATGATATCTCGTGAACGCCTGCTCGATTCTCACCATTCTTGCTGCAATTCGAATTGGGATGCGAGTCTCTAGCGATGACATGTCGACATGTTGGCGAATGCCAACTACACAGAGGAATCATCGATCGGTTTGTAAAAGCCAATTTCCTGATATCTCGTGAACGCCTGCTCCGATTCTCACCATTCTTGCTGCATTCGAATTGGGATGCGAGTCTCTAGTGATGACATGTCGACATGTTGGCGAATTGCCAACTACACAGAGAATCACGATCGAATTGTAAAAGCCAATTTCCATGATATCTCGTGAACGCCTGCTCGATTCTCACCATTCTGCTGCATTCGAATTGGGATGCGAGTCTCTAGCGATGGACATGTCGACATGTTGGCGAATTGCCAACTACACAGAGAATCATCGATCGGTTTGTAAAAGCCAATTTCCATGATATCTCGTCAACGCCTGCTCCGATTATCACCATTCTTGCTGCATTCGAATTGGGATGCGAGTCTCTAGTGATGACATGTCGACATGTTGGCGAATTGCCAACTAAACAGAGAATCATCGATCGGTTTGTAAAATACAATTTCCATGATATCTCGTGAACGCCTGCTCCGATTCTCACCATCTTGCTGCATTCGAATTGGGATGCGGAGTCTCTAGCGATGACATGTCGACATGTTGGCGAATTGCCAACTAAACAGAGAATCATCGATCGAATTTTAAAAGCCAATTTCCATGATATCTCGTGAAGCCTGCTCCGATTCTCACCATTCTTGCTGCATCGAATTGGGATGCGAGTCTCTAGTGATGACATGTCGACATGTTGGCGAATTGCCAACTACACAGAGGAATCATCGATCGGTTTGTAAAAGCCAATTTCATGATATCTCGTGAACGCCTGCTACGATTCTCACCATTCTTGCTGCATTCGAATTGGGATGCGAGTCTCTAGCGATGGACATGTCGACATGTTGGCGAATGCCAACTACACAGAGATCATCGATCGGTTTGTAAAAGACAATTTCCATGATATCTCGTGAACGCCTGCTCGATTCTCACCATTCTTGCTGCATTCGAATTGGGATGCGAGTCTCTAGCGATGACATGTCGACATGTTGGCGAATTGCCAACTAAACAGAGAATCATCGATCGAATTTTAAAAGCCAATTTCCATGATATCTCGTGAACGCCTGCTCGATTCTCACCATTCTTGCTGCATTCGAATGGGATGCGAGTCTTAGTGATGACATGTCGACATGTTGGCGAATTGCCAACTACACAGGAATCATCGATCGGTTTGTAAAAGCCAATTTCCATGATATCTCGTCAACGCCTGCTCCGATTCTCACCATTCTTGCTGCATTCGAATGGGATGCGAGTCTCTAGCGATGGACATGTCGACATGTTGCGAATTGCCAACTAAACAGAGAATCATCGATCGAATTTTAAAAGCCAATTTCCATGATATCTCGTGAACGCCTGCTCCGATTTCACCATTCTTGCTGCATCGAATTGGGATTGCGAGTCTCTAGTGATGACATGTCGGACATGTTGGCGAATTGCCAACTACACAGAGAATCATCGATCGGTTTGTAAAAGCCAATTTCCATGATATCTCGTGAAAGCCTGCTCCGATTCTCACCATTCTTGCGCATTCGAATTGGGATTGCGAGTCTCTAGCGAGACATGTCGACATGTTGGCGAATTGCCAACTAAACAGAGAATCATCGATCGGTTTGTAAAAGCCAATTTCATGATATCTCGTGAACGCCTGCTCCGATTATCACCATTCTTGCGCATTCGAATTGGGATGCGAGTCTCTAGCGAGACATGTCGACATGTTGGCGAATTGCCAAATACACAGAGAATCATCGATCGAATTTTAAAAGCCAATTTCCATGATATCTCGTGAACGCCTGCTCCGATTCTCACCATTCTTGCTGCATTCGAATTGGGATGCGAGTCTCTAGCGATGACATGTCGACATGTTGGCGAATTGCCAACTACACAGAGAATCACGATCGAATTGTAAAAGACAATTTCCATGATATCTCGTGAACGCCTGCTCCGATTCTCACCATCTTGCTGCATTCCAATTGGGATGCGAGTCTCTAGTGATGACATGTCGACCTGTTGGCGAATTGCCAACTACACAGAGAATCATCGATCGAATTGTAAAAGCCAATTTCCATGATATCTCGTCAACGCCTGCTCCGATTCTCACCATTCTTGCGCATTCGAATTGGGAATGCGAGTCTCTAGTGATGACATGTCGACATGTTGGCGATTGCCAACTACACTAAGAGAATTATCGATCGGTTTGTAAAAGCCAATTTCCATGATATCTCGTGAACGCCTGCTCCGATTCTCACCATTCTTGCTGCATTCGAATTGGGATGCGAGTCTTAGTGATGACATGTCGACATGTTGGCGAATTGCCAACTACACAGAGAATCATCGATCGGTTTGTAAAAGACAATTTCCATGATATCTCGTGAACGCTGCTCCGATTCTCACATTCTTGCTGCATCGAATTGGGATTGCGAGTCTCTAGCGAGACATGTCGACATGTTGGCGAATTGCCAACTACACAGAGAATCATCGATCGAATTGTAAAAGCCAATTTCCAGATATCTCGTGAACGCCTGCTCGATTCTCACCATTCTGCTGCATTCGAATTGGGATGCGAGTCTCTAGTGATGACATGTCGACATGTTGCGAATTGCCAATACACAGAGAATCATCGATCGAATTTTAAAAGCCAATTCCATGATATCTCGTCAACGCCTGCTCCGATTCTCACATTCTTGCTGCATCGAATTGGGATGCGAGTCTCTAGCGATGACATGTCGACATGTTGGCGAATGCCAACTACACAGAGAATCATCGATCGGTTTGTAAAAGCCAATTTCCAGATATCTCGTGAACGCTGCTCCGATTCTCACCATTCTGCTGCATTCGAATTGGGATGCGAGTCTCTAGCGATGACATGTCGACATGTTGGCGAATGCCAACTACACAGAGAATCATCGATCGAATTGTAAAAGCCAATTTCTGTGATATCTCGTAATAGCCTGCACGGATTCTCACCATTCTTGCTGCATTCGAATTGGGATGCGAGTCTCTAGCGATGACATGTCGACATGTTGGCGAATTGCCAACTACACAGAGAATCATCGATCGGAATTGTAAAATACAATTTCCATTATATCTCCGTGACGCCTGCTCCGATTCTCACCATTCTTGCTGCATTCGAATTGGGATGCGAGTCTCTAGTGATGACATGTCGACATGTTGGCGAATTGCCAACTACACAGAGAATCATCGATCGAATTTTAAAAGCCAATTTCCATGATATCTCGTCAACGCCTGCTCCGATTCTCACCATTCTTGCTGCATTCGAATTGGGATGCGAGTCTCTAGTGATGACATGTCGACATGTTGGCGAATTGCCAACTACACAGAGAATCATCGATCGAATTGTAAAAGCCAATTTCCATGATATCTCGTGAACGCCTGCTCCGATTCTCACCATTCTTGCTGCATTCGAATTGGGATGCGAGTCTCTAGCGATGACATGTCGACATGTTGGCGAATTGCCAACTACACAGAGAATCATCGATCGAATTGTAAAACACAATTTCCATGATATCTCGTGAACGCCTGCTCCGAGTCTCACCATTCTTGCTGCATTCGAATTGGGATGCGAGTCTCTAGCGATGACATGTCGACATGTTGGCGAATTGCCACTACACAGAGAATCATCGATCGCATTGTAAATCCAATTTTCCATGATATCTCGTGAACGCCTGCTCCGATTCTCACCATTCTTGCTGCATTCGAATTGGGATGCGTCTCTAGTGAGGACATGTCGACATGTTGGCGAATTGCCACTACACAGAGAATCATCGATCGAATTGTAAAAGCCAATTTCCATGATATCTCGTCACCGCCTGCTCCGATTCTCACCATTCTTGCTGCATTCGAATTGGGGTGCGAGTCTCTAGCGATGACATGTCGACATGTTGGCGAATTGCCAACTACACAGAGAATCATCGATCGAATTGTAAAAGCCAATTTCCATGATACTCGTGAACGCCTGCTCCGATTCTCACCATTCTTGCTGCATTCGAATTGGGATGCGAGTCTCTAGTCGATGACATGTCGACATGTTGGCGAATTGCCAACTACAAAGAGAATCATCGATCGGTTTGTAAATACAATTTCCATGATATCTCGTGAACGCCTGCTCCGATTCTCACCATTCTTGCTGCATTCGAATGGGGATGCGAGTCTCTAGCGATGACATGTCGACATGTTGGCGAATTGCCACTACACAGAGAATAATCGATCGATTTTTAAAAGCCAACTTCCATGATATCTCGTGAACGCCTGCTCCGATTCTCACCATTCTTGCTGCATTCGAATTGGGTGCGAGTCTCTAGCGAGACATGTCGACAGTTGGCGAATTGCCAACTACACAGAGAATCATCGATCGAATTGTAAAAGCCAATTTCCATGATATCTCGTGAACGCCTGCTCCGATTCTCACCATTCTTGCTGCATTCGAATTGGGATGCGAGTCTCTAGCGATGACATGTCGACATGTTGGCGAATTGCCACTACAAAGAGAATCATCGATCGATTGTAAAAGCCATTTCCATGATATCTCGTGAACGCCTGCTCCGATTCTCACCATTCTTGCTGCATTCGAATTGGATGCGAGTCTCTAGTGATGACCATGTCGACATGTTGGCGAATTGCCAACTACACAGAGAATCATCGATCGAATTGTAAAAGCCAATTTCCATGATATCTCGTCAACGCCTGCTCCGATTCTCACCATTCTTGCTGCATTCGAATTGGGATGCGAGTCTCTAGTCGATGACATGTCGACATGTTGGCGAATTGCCAACTACACAGAGAATCATTCGATCGAATTTGTAAAAGCCAATTTCCATGATATCTCGTGAACGCCTGCTCCGATTCTCACCATTCTGCTGCATTCGAATTGGGATGCGAGTCTCTAGTGATGACAGTCGACATGTTGGCGAATTGCCAACTACACAGAGAATCATCGATCGGATTTGTAAAATCCAATTTCCATGATATCTCGTGAACGCCTGCTCCGATTCTCCACCATTCTTGCTGCATTCGAATTGGGATGCGAGTCTCTAGCGATGACATGTCGACATGTGGCGACTTGCCAACTACACAGAGAATCATCGATCGAATTTTAAAAGCCAATTTCCATGATATCTCGTGCAACGCCTGCTCCGATTCTCACCCATTCTTGCTGCATTCGAATTGGGATGCGAGTCTCTAGCTGATGACATGTCGACATGTTGGCGAAATTGCCAACTACACAGAGAATCATCGATCGTTGTAAAAGCCAATTTCCATGATATCTCGTGAACGCCTGCTTCCGATTCTCACCATTCTTGCTGCATTCGAATTGGGATGCGAGTCTCTAGCGATGACATGTCGACATGTTGGCGAATTGCCAACTACACAGAGAATCATCGATCGATTGTAAAAGCCAATTTCCATGATATCTCGTGAACGCCTGCTCCGATTCTCACCATTCTTGCTGCATTCGAATTGGGATGCGAGTCTCTAGCGATGACATGTCGACATGTTGGCGAATTGCCAACTACACAGAGAATCATCGATCGAATTGTAAATCCAATTCCATGATATCTCGTTCGAACGCCTGCTACGATTCTCACCATTCTTGCTGCATTCGAATTGGGTATGCGAGTCTCTAGGATGACATGTCGACATGTTGGCGAATTGCCAACTACACAGAGAATCATCGATCGAATTGTAAAAGCCAATTTCCATGATATCTCGTGAACGCCTGCTCCGATTCTCACCATTCTTGCTGCATTCGAATTGGGATGCGAGTCTCTAGTGATGAACATGTCGACTGTTGGCGAATTGCCAACTACACAGAGAATCATCGATCGGTTTGTAAAATCCAATTTCCATGATATCTCGTGAACGCCTGCTCCGATTCTCACCATTCTTGCTGCATTCGAATTGGGATGCGAGTCTCTAGTGATGACATGTCGACATGTTGGCGAATTGCCAACTACACAGAGAATCATCGATCGAATTGTAAAAGCCAATTTCCATGATATCTCGTGAAACGCCTGCTCCGATTCTCACCATTCTTGCTGCATTCGAATGGGATGCGAGTCTCTAGTGATGACATGTCGACATGTTGGCGAATTGCCAACTACACAGAGAATCATCGATCGAATTGTAAAAGACAATTTCCATGATATTCGTGAACGCCTGCTCCGATTCTCACCATCTTGCTGCATTCGAATTGGATGCGAGTCTCTAGCGATGACATGTCGACATGTTGCGAATTGCCAACTACACTAAGAGAATTATCGATCGGTTTGTAAAAGCCAATTCCATGATATCTCGTGAACGCCTGCTCCGATCTCACCATTCTTGCTGCTTCGAATTGGGATGCGAGTCTCTAGCGATGACATGTCGACTGTTGGCGAATTGCCAACTACACAGAGAATCATCGATCGAATTGTAAAAGACAATTTCCATGATATCTCGTGAACGCCTGCTCCGATTCTCACCATTCTGCTGCATTCGAATTGGGAGCGAGTCTCTAGCGATGACATGTCGACATGTTGGCGAATTGCCAACTACACAGAGAATCATCGATCGAATTGTAAAAGCCAATTTCCATGATATCTCGTGAACGCCTGCTCCGATTCTCACCATTCTTGCTGCATTCGAATTGGGATGCGAGTCTCTAGCGATGACATGTCGACATGTTGGCGAATTGCCAACTACACGAGAATCATCGATCGATTTGTAAAAGCCAATTTCCATGATATCTCGTGAACGCCTGCTCCGATTCTCACCATTCTTGCTGCATTCGAATTGGGATGCGAGTCTCTAGCGATGACATGTCGACATGTTGGCGAATTGCCAACTACACAGAGAATCATCGATCGATTTGTAAAAGCCAATTTCCATGATATCTCGTGAACGCCTGCTCCGATTCTCACCATTCTTGCTGCATTCGAATTGGGATGCGAGTCTCTAGCGATGACATGTCGACATGTTGGCGAATTGCAACTACACAGAGAATCATCGATCGATTTGTAAAAGCCAATTTCCATGATATCTCGTGAACGCCTGCTCCGATTCTCACCATTCTTGCTGCATTCGAATTGGGATGCGAGTCTCTAGTGATGACATGTCGACATGTTGGCGAATTGCCAACTACACAGAGAATCATCGATCGGTATTGTAAAATCCAATTTCCATGATATCTCGTGAACGCCTGCTCCGATTCTCACCATTCTTGCTGCATTCGAATTGGGATGCGAGTCTCTAGCGATGACATGTCGACATGTTGGCGAATTGCCAACTACACAGAGAATCATCGATCGAATTGTAAAATCCAATTTCCATTATATCTCGTGAACGCCTGCTCCGATTCTCACCATTCTTGCTGCATTCGAATTGGGATGCGAGTCTCTAGCGATGACATGTCGACATGTTGGCGAATTGCCAACTACACAGAGAATCATCGATCGAATTGTAAAAGCCAATTTCCATGATATCTCGTCAACGCCTGCTCCGATTCTCACCATTCTTGCTGCATTCGAATTGGGATGCGAGTCTCTAGCGATGACATGTCACATGTTGGCGAATTGCCACTACACAGAGAAATCATCGATCGAATTTGTAAAAGACAATTTCCATGATATCTCGTGAACGCCTGCTCCGATTCTCACCATTCTTGCTGCATTCGAATTGGGATGCGAGTCTCTAGCGATGACATGTCGACATGTTGGCGAATTGCCAACTACACAGAGAATCATCGGATCGTAATTTGTAAAATCCATTTCCATGATATCTCGTGAACGCCTGCTCCGATTCTCACCATTCTTGCTGCATTCGAATTGGGATGCGAGTCTCTAGCGATGACATGTCCGACATGTTGGCGAATTGCCAACTACACAGAGAATCATCGATCGTAATTGTAAAAGCCAATTTCCATGATATCTCGTGAACGCCTGCTCCGATTCTCCATTCTTGCTGCATTCGAATTGGGATGCGAGTCTCTATCGATGAAATGTCGACTGTTGGCGATTGACAAATACACAGAGAATCATCTGATCGAGTTGTAAAAGCAATTTCCATGATATCTCGTGAACGCCTGCTCCGATTCTCACCATTCTTGCTGCATTCGAATTGGGATGCGAGTCTCTAGCGATGACATGTCGACATGTTGGCGAATTGCCAACTACACAGAGAATCATCGATCGAATTGTAAAAGCCAAATTCCATGATATCTCGTGAACGCCTGCCTCCGATTCTCACCATTCTTGCTGCATTCGAATTGGGATGCGAGGTCTCTAGCGTGGACATGTCGACATGTTGGCGAATTGCCAACTACACAGAGAATCATCGATCGAATTTTAAAAGACAATTTCCATGATATCTCGTCAACGCCTGCTCCGATTCTCACCATTCTTGCTGCATTCGAATTGGATGCGAGTCTCTAGCGATGACATGTCGACATGTTGGCGAATTGCCAACTACCAGAGAATCATCGATCGGTTATTGTAAAAGCAATTTCCATGATATCTCGTGAACGCCTGCTCCGATTCTCACCATTCTTGCTGCATTCGAATTGGGATGCGAGTCTCTAGCGATGACCTGATCGACATGTTGGCGAATTGCCAACACACAGAGAATCAGCGATCGGAATTTGTAAAATCCAATTTCCATGATATCTCGTGAACGCCTGCTCCGATTCTCACCCTTCTTGCTGCATTCGAATTGGGATGCGAGTCTCTAGCGATGACATGTCGCATGTTGGCGAATTGCCAACTACACAGAGAATATCGATCGAATTGTAAAAGCCAATTTCCAGATATCTCGTGAACGCCTGCTCCGATTCTCACCATTCTTGCTGCATTCGAATTGGGATGCGAGTCTCTAGTGATGACATGTCGACATGTTGCGAATTGCCACTACACAGAGAATACTCGATCGAACTTTTAAAGCCATTTCCATGATATCGTGAACGCCTGCTCCGATTCTCACCATTCTTGCTGCATTCGAATTGGGATGCGAGTCTCTAGCGATGACATGTCGACATGTTGGCGAATTGCCAACTACACAGAAATCACTCGAGCTTTGTAAAAGCAATTTCCATGATATCTCGTGAAACGCCTGCTCCGATTCTCACCATTCTTGCTGCATTCGAATTGGGCATGCGAGTCTCTAGCGTATGCCATGTCGAACCATGTTGGCGAATTGCCAGACTACACAGAGCATACATCGATCGAATTGTAAAAGAGCCAATGTTCCATGATTATCTCGTGAACGCCTGCTCCGATTCTCCCAATCTTTGCTGCATTCCGAATTGGGATGTCGACGTCTCTAGCGATGACATGTCGCCATGTTGGCGAATTGGCCCACTCCACAGAGAATACTCGATCGAATTTTAAAAGCCAATTGCCATGATATCTCGTGAACGACCTGCATTCCGGATTCCTCACCATTTTGCTGCATTTCGAATTGGGATGCGAGTCTCTAGTGATGACATGTCGACATGTTGGCGAATTGCCAACTACACAGAGAATACATCCGATCCCCCCCCGGATTTGTAAAAGCCAATTTCCATGATATCTCGTGAACGCCTGCTCCGATTCTCACCATTCTTGCTGCATTCGAATTGGGATGCGAGTCCTCTAGCGATGACATGTCGACATGTTGGCGAATTGCCAACTACACAGAGAATCATCGATCGAATTTGTAAATGCCAATTTCCATGATATCTCGTGAACGCCTGCTCCGATTCTCACCATTCTTGCTGCATTCGAATTGGGATGCGAGTCTCTAGCGATGACATGTCGACATGTGGCGAATTGCCAACTACACAGAGAATCATCGATCTGATTGTAAAATCCAATTTCCATGATATCTCGTGAACGCCTGCTCCGATTCTCACCATTCTTGCTGCATTCGAATTGGGATGCGAGTCTCTAGCGATGACATGTCGACATGTTGGCGAATTGCCAACTACACAGAGAATCATCGATCGAATTGTAAAAGCCAATTTCCATGATATCTCGTGAACGCCTGCTCCGATTCTCACCATTCTTGCTGCATTCGAATTGGGATGCGAGTCTCTAGCGATGACATGTCGACATGTTGGCGAATTGCCAACTACACAGAGAATCATCGATCGGAATGTAAAAGCCAATTTCCATGATATCTCGTGAACGCCTGCTCCGATTCTCACCATTCTTGCTGCATTCGAATTGGGATGCGAGTCTCTAGCGATGACATGTCGACATGTTGGCGAATTGCCAACTACACAGAGAATCATCGATCGAATTGTAAAAAGCCAATTTCCATGATATCTCGTGAACGCCTGCTCCGATTCTCACCATTCTTGCTGCATTCGAATTGGATGCGAGTCTCTAGCGATGACATGTCGACATGTTGGCGAATTGCCAACTACACAGAGAATCATCGATCGAATTGTAAAAGCCAATTTCCATGATATATCGTGAACGCCTGCTCCGATTCTCACCATTCTTGCTGCATTCGAATTGGGATGCGAGTCTCTAGCGATGACATGTCGACATGTTGGCGAATTGCCAACTACACAGAGAATACATCGATCGATTGTAAAAGCCAATTTCCATGATATCTCGGTGAACGCCTGCTCCGATTCTCACCATTCTTGCTGCATTCGAATGGGATGCGAGTTCTAGCGATGACAGGTCGACATGTTGGGCGAATTGCCAACTACACAGAGAATCATCGATCGAATTGTAAAGCCAATTTCCATGATATCTCGTGAACGCCTGCTCCGATTCCTCAACCATTCTTGCTGCATTCGAATTGGGATGCGAGTCTCTAGCGATGACAATGTCGACATGTTGGCGAATTGCAACTACACAGAGAATCATCGATCGAATTGTAAAAGACAATTTCCATGATACTCGTGAACGCCTGCTCCGATTCTCACCATTCTTGCTGCATTCGAATTGGGATGCGAGTCTCTAGCGATGACATGTCGACATGTTGGCGAATTGCCAACTACACAGAGAAACATCGATCGGTTTAAGAAGCCAATTTCCATGATATCTCGTGAACGCCTGCTCCGATTCTCACCATTCTTGCTGCATTTCGAATTGGGATGCGAGTCTCTAGCGATGACATGTCGACATGTTGGCGAATTGCCAACTACACAGAGAATCATCGATCGAATTGTAAAAGCCAATTTCCATGATATCTCGTGAACGCCTGCTCCGATTCTCACCATTCTTGCTGCATTCGAATTGGGATGCGAGTCTCTAGCGATGACATGTCGACATGTTGGCGAATTGCCAACTACACAGAGAATACTCGATCGATTGTAAAAGCCAATTTCCATGATATCTCGTGAACGCCTGCTCCGATTCTCACCATTCTTGCTGCATTCGAATTGGGATGCGAGTCTCTAGCGATGACATGTCGACATGTTGGCGAATTGCCAACTACACAGAGAATACTCGATCGAATTGTAAAAGCCAATTTCCATGATATCTCGTGAACGCCTGCTCCGATTCTCACCATTCTTGCTGCATTCGAATTGGGATGCGAGTCTCTAGCGATGACATGTCGACATGTTGGCGAATTGCCAACTACACAGAGAATACATCGATCGAATTGTAAAAGCCAATTTCCATGATATCTCGTGAACGCCTGCTCCGATTCTCACCATTCTTGCTGCATTCGAATGGGATGCGAGTCTCTAGCGATGACATGTCGACATGTTGGCGAATTGCCAACTACACAGAGAATACTCGATCGAATTGTAAAAGCCAATTTCCATGATATCTCGTGAACGCCTGCTCCGATTCTCACCATTCTTGCTGCATTCGAATTGGGATGCGAGTCTCTAGCGATGACATGTCGACATGTTGGCGAATTGCCAACTACACAGAGAATACTCGATCGAATTGTAAAAGCCAATTTCCATGATATCTCGTGAACGCCTGCTCCGATTCTCACCATTCTTGCTGCATTCGAATTGGGATGCGAGTCTCTAGCGATGACATGTCGACATGTTGGCGAATTGCCAACTACACAGAGAATACTCGATCGAATTGTAAAAGCCAATTTCCATGATATCTCGTGAACGCCTGCTCCGATTCTCACCATTCTTGCTGCATTCGAATTGGGATGCGAGTCTCTAGCGATGACATGTCGACATGTTGGCGAATTGCCAACTACACAGAGAATACTCGATCGAATTGTAAAAGCCAATTTCCATGATATCTCGTGAACGCCTGCTCCGATTCTCACCATTCTTGCTGCATTCGAATTGGGATGCGAGTCTCTAGCGATGACATGTCGACATGTTGGCGAATTGCCAACTACACAGAGAATCATCGATCGAATTGTAAAAGCCATTTCCATGATATCTCGTGAACGCCTGCTCCGATTCTCACCATTCTTGCTGCATTCGAATTGGGATGCGAGTCTCTAGCGATGACATGTCGACATGTTGGCGAATTGCCAACTACACAGAGAATACTCGATCGAATTGTAAAAGCCAATTTCCATGATATCTCGTGAACGCCTGCTCCGATTCTCACCATTCTTGCTGCATTCGAATTGGGATGCGAGTCCTCTAGCGATGACATGTCGACATGTTGGCGAATTGCCAACTACACAGAGAATACTCGATCGAATTGTAAAAGCCAATTTCCATGATATCTCGTGAACGCCTGCTCCGATTCTCACCATTCTTGCTGCATTCGAATTGGGATGCGAGTCTCTAGCGATGACATGTCGACATGTTGGCGAATTGCCACTACACAGAGAATACTCGATCGATTGTAAAAGCCAATTTCCATGATATCTCGTGAACGCCTGCTCCGATTCTCACCATTCTTGCTGCATTCGAATTGGGATGCGAGTCTCTAGCGATGACATGTCGACATGTTGGCGAATTGCCAACTACACAGAGAATACTCGATCGAATTGTAAAAGCCAATTTCCATGATATCTCGTGAACGCCTGCTCCGATTCTCACCATTCTTGCTGCATTCGAATTGGGATGCGAGTCTCTAGCGATGACATGTCGACATGTTGGCGAATTGCCAACTACACAGAGAATACTCGATCGAATTGTAAAAGCCAATTTCCATGATATCTCGTGAACGCCTGCTCCGATTCTCACCATTCGTGCTGCATTCGAATTGGGATGCGAGTCTCTAGCGATGACATGTCGACATGTTGGCGAATTGCCAACTACACAGAGAATACTCGATCGAATTGTAAAAGCCAATTTCCATGATATCTCGTGAACGCCTGCTCCGATTCTCACCATTCTTGCTGCATTCGAATTGGGATGCGAGTCTCTAGCGATGACATGTCGACATGTTGGCGAATTGCCAACTACACAGAGAATACTCGATCGAATTGTAAAAGCCAATTTCCATGATATCTCGTGAACGCCTGCTCCGATTCTCACCATTCTTGCTGCATTCGAATTGGGATGCGAGTCTCTAGCGATGACATGTCGACATGTTGGCGAATTGCCAACTACACAGAGAATACTCGATCGAATTGTAAAAGCCAATTTCCATGATATCTCGTGAACGCCTGCTCCGATTCTCACCATTCTTGCTGCATTCGAATTGGGATGCGAGTCTCTAGCGATGACATGTCGACATGTTGGCGAATTGCCAACTACACAGAGAATACTCGATCGAATTGTAAAAGCCAATTTCCATGATATCTCGTGAACGCCTGCTCCGATTCTCACCATTCTTGCTGCATTCGAATTGGGATGCGAGTCTCTAGCGTGACATGTCGACATGTTGGCGAATTGCCAACTACACAGAGAATAATCGATCGAATTGTAAAAGCCAATTTCCATGATATCTCGTGAACGCCTGCTCCGATTCTCACCATTCTTGCTGCATTCGAATTGGGATGCGAGTCTCTAGCGATGACATGTCGACATGTTGGCGAATTGCCAACTACACAGAGAATCACTCGATCGAATTGTAAAAGCCAATTTCCATGATATCTCGTGAACGCCTGCTCCGATTCTCACCATTCTTGCTGCATTCGAATTGGGATGCGAGTCTCTAGCGATGACATGTCGACATGTTGGCGAATTGCCAACTACACAGAGAATACTCGATCGAATTGTAAAAGCCAATTTCCATGATATCTCGTGAACGCCTGCTCCGATTCTCACCATTCTTGCTGCATTCGAATTGGGATGCGAGTCTCTAGCGATGACATGTCGACATGTTGGCGAATTGCCAACTACACAGAGAATCATCGATCGAATTGTAAAAGCCAATTTCCATGATATCTCGTGAACGCCTGCTCCGATTCTCACCATTCTTGCTGCATTCGAATTGGGATGCGAGTCTCTAGCGATGACATGTCGACATGTTGGCGAATTGCCAACTACACAGAGAATACTCGATCGAATTGTAAAAGCCAATTTCCATGATATCTCGTGAACGCCTGCTCCGATTCTCACCATTCTTGCTGCATTCGAATTGGGATGCGAGTCTCTAGCGATGACATGTCGACATGTTGGCGAATTGCCAACTACACAGAGAATACATCGATCGAATTGTAAAAGCCAATTTCCATGATATCTCGTGAACGCCTGCTCCGATTCTCACCATTCTTGCTGCATTCGAATTGGGATGCGAGTCTCTAGCGATGACATGTCGACATGTTGGCGAATTGCCAACTACACAGAGAATCATCGATCGAATTGTAAAAGCCAATTTCCATGATATCTCGTGAACGCCTGCTCCGATTCTCACCATTCTTGCTGCATTCGAATTGGGATGCGAGTCTCTAGCGATGACATGTCGACATGTTGGCGAATTGCCAACTACACAGAGAATACTCGATCGAATTGTAAAAGCCAATTTCCATGATATCTCGTGAACGCCTGCTCCGATTCTCACCATTCTTGCTGCATTCGAATTGGGATGCGAGTCTCTAGCGATGACATGTCGACATGTTGGCGAATTGCCAACTACACAGAGAATACTCGATCGAATTGTAAAAGCCAATTTCCATGATATCTCGTGAACGCCTGCTCCGATTCTCACCATTCTTGCTGCATTCGAATTGGGATGCGAGTCTCTAGCGATGACATGTCGACATGTTGGCGAATTGCCAACTACACAGAGAATACATCGATCGAATTGTAAAAGCCAATTTCCATGATATCTCGTGAACGCCTGCTCCGATTCTCACCATTCTTGCTGCATTCGAATTGGGATGCGAGTCTCTAGCGATGACATGTCGACATGTTGGCGAATTGCCAACTACACAGAGAATACTCGATCGAATTGTAAAAGCCAATTTCCATGATATCTCGTGAACGCCTGCTCCGATTCTCACCATTCTTGCTGCATTCGAATTGGGATGCGAGTCTCTAGCGATGACATGTCGACATGTTGGCGAATTGCCAACTACACAGAGAATACATCGATCGAATTGTAAAAGCCAATTTCCATGATATCTCGTGAACGCCTGCTCCGATTCTCACCATTCTTGCTGCATTCGAATTGGGATGCGAGTCTCTAGCGATGACATGTCGACATGTTGGCGAATTGCCAACTACACAGAGAATCATCGATCGAATTGTAAAAGCCAATTTCCATGATATCTCGTGAACGCCTGCTCCGATTCTCACCATTCTTGCTGCATTCGAATTGGGATGCGAGTCTCTAGCGATGACATGTCGACATGTTGGCGAATTGCCAACTACACAGAGAATACTCGATCGAATTGTAAAAGCCAATTTCCATGATATCTCGTGAACGCCTGCTCCGATTCTCACCATTCTTGCTGCATTCGAATTGGGATGCGAGTCTCTAGCGATGACATGTCGACATGTTGGCGAATTGCCAACTACACAGAGAATACTCGATCGAATTGTAAAAGCCAATTTCCATGATATCTCGTGAACGCCTGCTCCGATTCTCACCATTCTTGCTGCATTCGAATTGGGATGCGAGTCTCTAGCGATGACATGTCGACATGTTGGCGAATTGCCAACTACACAGAGAATACTCGATCGAATTGTAAAAGCCAATTTCCATGATATCTCGTGAACGCCTGCTCCGATTCTCACCATTCTTGCTGCATTCGAATTGGGATGCGAGTCTCTAGCGATGACATGTCGACATGTTGGCGAATTGCCAACTACACAGAGAATACTCGATCGAATTGTAAAAGCCAATTTCCATGATATCTCGTGAACGCCTGCTCCGATTCTCACCATTCTTGCTGCATTCGAATTGGGATGCGAGTCTCTAGCGATGACATGTCGACATGTTGGCGAATTGCCAACTACACAGAGAATACTCGATCGAATTGTAAAAGCCAATTTCCATGATATCTCGTGAACGCCTGCTCCGATTCTCACCATTCTTGCTGCATTCGAATTGGGATGCGAGTCTCTAGCGATGACATGTCGACATGTTGGCGAATTGCCAACTACACAGAGAATACTCGATCGAATTGTAAAAGCCAATTTCCATGATATCTCGTGAACGCCTGCTCCGATTCTCACCATTCTTGCTGCATTCGAATTGGGATGCGAGTCTCTAGCGATGACATGTCGACATGTTGGCGAATTGCCAACTACACAGAGAATACTCGATCGAATTGTAAAAGCCAATTTCCATGATATCTCGTGAACGCCTGCTCCGATTCTCACCATTCTTGCTGCATTCGAATTGGGATGCGAGTCTCTAGCGATGACATGTCGACATGTTGGCGAATTGCCAACTACACAGAGAATACTCGATCGAATTGTAAAAGCCAATTTCCATGATATCTCGTGAACGCCTGCTCCGATTCTCACCATTCTTGCTGCATTCGAATTGGGATGCGAGTCTCTAGCGATGACATGTCGACATGTTGGCGAATTGCCAACTACACAGAGAATACTCGATCGAATTGTAAAAGCCAATTTCCATGATATCTCGTGAACGCCTGCTCCGATTCTCACCATTCTTGCTGCATTCGAATTGGGATGCGAGTCTCTAGCGATGACATGTCGACATGTTGGCGAATTGCCAACTACACAGAGAATACATCGATCGAATTGTAAAAGCCAATTTCCATGATATCTCGTGAACGCCTGCTCCGATTCTCACCATTCTTGCTGCATTCGAATTGGGATGCGAGTCTCTAGCGATGACATGTCGACATGTTGGCGAATTGCCAACTACACAGAGAATACTCGATCGAATTGTAAAAGCCAATTTCCATGATATCTCGTGAACGCCTGCTCCGATTCTCACCATTCTTGCTGCATTCGAATTGGGATGCGAGTCTCTAGCGATGACATGTCGACATGTTGGCGAATTGCCAACTACACAGAGAATACTCGATCGAATTGTAAAAGCCAATTTCCATGATATCTCGTGAACGCCTGCTCCGATTCTCACCATTCTTGCTGCATTCGAATTGGGATGCGAGTCTCTAGCGATGACATGTCGACATGTTGGCGAATTGCCAACTACACAGAGAATACTCGATCGAATTGTAAAAGCCAATTTCCATGATATCTCGTGAACGCCTGCTCCGATTCTCACCATTCTTGCTGCATTCGAATTGGGATGCGAGTCTCTAGCGATGACATGTCGACATGTTGGCGAATTGCCAACTACACAGAGAATACTCGATCGAATTGTAAAAGCCAATTTCCATGATATCTCGTGAACGCCTGCTCCGATTCTCACCATTCTTGCTGCATTCGAATTGGGATGCGAGTCTCTAGCGATGACATGTCGACATGTTGGCGAATTGCCAACTACACAGAGAATACTCGATCGAATTGTAAAAGCCAATTTCCATGATATCTCGTGAACGCCTGCTCCGATTCTCACCATTCTTGCTGCATTCGAATTGGGATGCGAGTCTCTAGCGATGACATGTCGACATGTTGGCGAATTGCCAACTACACAGAGAATACTCGATCGAATTGTAAAAGCCAATTTCCATGATATCTCGTGAACGCCTGCTCCGATTCTCACCATTCTTGCTGCATTCGAATTGGGATGCGAGTCTCTAGCGATGACATGTCGACATGTTGGCGAATTGCCAACTACACAGAGAATACTCGATCGAATTGTAAAAGCCAATTTCCATGATATCTCGTGAACGCCTGCTCCGATTCTCACCATTCTTGCTGCATTCGAATTGGGATGCGAGTCTCTAGCGATGACATGTCGACATGTTGGCGAATTGCCAACTACACAGAGAATACTCGATCGAATTGTAAAAGCCAATTTCCATGATATCTCGTGAACGCCTGCTCCGATTCTCACCATTCTTGCTGCATTCGAATTGGGATGCGAGTCTCTAGCGATGACATGTCGACATGTTGGCGAATTGCCAACTACACAGAGAATACTCGATCGAATTGTAAAAGCCAATTTCCATGATATCTCGTGAACGCCTGCTCCGATTCTCACCATTCTTGCTGCATTCGAATTGGGATGCGAGTCTCTAGCGATGACATGTCGACATGTTGGCGAATTGCCAACTACACAGAGAATACTCGATCGAATTGTAAAAGCCAATTTCCATGATATCTCGTGAACGCCTGCTCCGATTCTCACCATTCTTGCTGCATTCGAATTGGGATGCGAGTCTCTAGCGATGACATGTCGACATGTTGGCGAATTGCCAACTACACAGAGAATACTCGATCGAATTGTAAAAGCCAATTTCCATGATATCTCGTGAACGCCTGCTCCGATTCTCACCATTCTTGCTGCATTCGAATTGGGATGCGAGTCTCTAGCGATGACATGTCGACATGTTGGCGAATTGCCAACTACACAGAGAATACTCGATCGAATTGTAAAAGCCAATTTCCATGATATCTCGTGAACGCCTGCTCCGATTCTCACCATTCTTGCTGCATTCGAATTGGGATGCGAGTCTCTAGCGATGACATGTCGACATGTTGGCGAATTGCCAACTACACAGAGAATACTCGATCGAATTGTAAAAGCCAATTTCCATGATATCTCGTGAACGCCTGCTCCGATTCTCACCATTCTTGCTGCATTCGAATTGGGATGCGAGTCTCTAGCGATGACATGTCGACATGTTGGCGAATTGCCAACTACACAGAGAATACTCGATCGAATTGTAAAAGCCAATTTCCATGATATCTCGTGAACGCCTGCTCCGATTCTCACCATTCTTGCTGCATTCGAATTGGGATGCGAGTCTCTAGCGATGACATGTCGACATGTTGGCGAATTGCCAACTACACAGAGAATACTCGATCGAATTGTAAAAGCCAATTTCCATGATATCTCGTGAACGCCTGCTCCGATTCTCACCATTCTTGCTGCATTCGAATTGGGATGCGAGTCTCTAGCGATGACATGTCGACATGTTGGCGAATTGCCAACTACACAGAGAATACTCGATCGAATTGTAAAAGCCAATTTCCATGATATCTCGTGAACGCCTGCTCCGATTCTCACCATTCTTGCTGCATTCGAATTGGGATGCGAGTCTCTAGCGATGACATGTCGACATGTTGGCGAATTGCCAACTACACAGAGAATACTCGATCGAATTGTAAAAGCCAATTTCCATGATATCTCGTGAACGCCTGCTCCGATTCTCACCATTCTTGCTGCATTCGAATTGGGATGCGAGTCTCTAGCGATGACATGTCGACATGTTGGCGAATTGCCAACTACACAGAGAATACTCGATCGAATTGTAAAAGCCAATTTCCATGATATCTCGTGAACGCCTGCTCCGATTCTCACCATTCTTGCTGCATTCGAATTGGGATGCGAGTCTCTAGCGATGACATGTCGACATGTTGGCGAATTGCCAACTACACAGAGAATACTCGATCGAATTGTAAAAGCCAATTTCCATGATATCTCGTGAACGCCTGCTCCGATTCTCACCATTCTTGCTGCATTCGAATTGGGATGCGAGTCTCTAGCGATGACATGTCGACATGTTGGCGAATTGCCAACTACACAGAGAATACTCGATCGAATTGTAAAAGCCAATTTC
This sequence comes from Schistosoma mekongi, assembly GCA_034768735.1. Lineage (NCBI taxonomy): Eukaryota > Metazoa > Platyhelminthes > Trematoda > Strigeidida > Schistosomatidae > Schistosoma > Schistosoma mekongi. The sequence goes on along the minus strand of JALJAT010000091.1, from coordinate 31,698 downwards.
CATGATATCTCGTGAACGCCTGCTCCGATTCTCACCATTCTTGCTGCATTCGAATTGGGATGCGAGTCTCTAGCGATGACATGTCGACATGTTGGCGAATTGCCAACTACACAGAGAATACTCGATCGAATTGTAAAAGCCAATTTCCATGATATCTCGTGAACGCCTGCTCCGATTCTCACCATTCTTGCTGCATTCGAATTGGGATGCGAGTCTCTAGCGATGACATGTCGACATGTTGGCGAATTGCCAACTACACAGAGAATACTCGATCGAATTGTAAAAGCCAATTTCCATGATATCTCGTGAACGCCTGCTCCGATTCTCACCATTCTTGCTGCATTCGAATTGGGATGCGAGTCTCTAGCGATGACATGTCGACATGTTGGCGAATTGCCAACTACACAGAGAATACTCGATCGAATTGTAAAAGCCAATTTCCATGATATCTCGTGAACGCCTGCTCCGATTCTCACCATTCTTGCTGCATTCGAATTGGGATGCGAGTCTCTAGCGATGACATGTCGACATGTTGGCGAATTGCCAACTACACAGAGAATACTCGATCGAATTGTAAAAGCCAATTTCCATGATATCTCGTGAACGCCTGCTCCGATTCTCACCATTCTTGCTGCATTCGAATTGGGATGCGAGTCTCTAGCGATGACATGTCGACATGTTGGCGAATTGCCAACTACACAGAGAATACTCGATCGAATTGTAAAAGCCAATTTCCATGATATCTCGTGAACGCCTGCTCCGATTCTCACCATTCTTGCTGCATTCGAATTGGGATGCGAGTCTCTAGCGATGACATGTCGACATGTTGGCGAATTGCCAACTACACAGAGAATACTCGATCGAATTGTAAAAGCCAATTTCCATGATATCTCGTGAACGCCTGCTCCGATTCTCACCATTCTTGCTGCATTCGAATTGGGATGCGAGTCTCTAGCGATGACATGTCGACATGTTGGCGAATTGCCAACTACACAGAGAATACTCGATCGAATTGTAAAAGCCAATTTCCATGATATCTCGTGAACGCCTGCTCCGATTCTCACCATTCTTGCTGCATTCGAATTGGGATGCGAGTCTCTAGCGATGACATGTCGACATGTTGGCGAATTGCCAACTACACAGAGAATACTCGATCGAATTGTAAAAGCCAATTTCCATGATATCTCGTGAACGCCTGCTCCGATTCTCACCATTCTTGCTGCATTCGAATTGGGATGCGAGTCTCTAGCGATGACATGTCGACATGTTGGCGAATTGCCAACTACACAGAGAATACTCGATCGAATTGTAAAAGCCAATTTCCATGATATCTCGTGAACGCCTGCTCCGATTCTCACCATTCTTGCTGCATTCGAATTGGGATGCGAGTCTCTAGCGATGACATGTCGACATGTTGGCGAATTGCCAACTACACAGAGAATACTCGATCGAATTGTAAAAGCCAATTTCCATGATATCTCGTGAACGCCTGCTCCGATTCTCACCATTCTTGCTGCATTCGAATTGGGATGCGAGTCTCTAGCGATGACATGTCGACATGTTGGCGAATTGCCAACTACACAGAGAATACTCGATCGAATTGTAAAAGCCAATTTCCATGATATCTCGTGAACGCCTGCTCCGATTCTCACCATTCTTGCTGCATTCGAATTGGGATGCGAGTCTCTAGCGATGACATGTCGACATGTTGGCGAATTGCCAACTACACAGAGAATACTCGATCGAATTGTAAAAGCCAATTTCCATGATATCTCGTGAACGCCTGCTCCGATTCTCACCATTCTTGCTGCATTCGAATTGGGATGCGAGTCTCTAGCGATGACATGTCGACATGTTGGCGAATTGCCAACTACACAGAGAATACTCGATCGAATTGTAAAAGCCAATTTCCATGATATCTCGTGAACGCCTGCTCCGATTCTCACCATTCTTGCTGCATTCGAATTGGGATGCGAGTCTCTAGCGATGACATGTCGACATGTTGGCGAATTGCCAACTACACAGAGAATACTCGATCGAATTGTAAAAGCCAATTTCCATGATATCTCGTGAACGCCTGCTCCGATTCTCACCATTCTTGCTGCATTCGAATTGGGATGCGAGTCTCTAGCGATGACATGTCGACATGTTGGCGAATTGCCAACTACACAGAGAATACTCGATCGAATTGTAAAAGCCAATTTCCATGATATCTCGTGAACGCCTGCTCCGATTCTCACCATTCTTGCTGCATTCGAATTGGGATGCGAGTCTCTAGCGATGACATGTCGACATGTTGGCGAATTGCCAACTACACAGAGAATACTCGATCGAATTGTAAAAGCCAATTTCCATGATATCTCGTGAACGCCTGCTCCGATTCTCACCATTCTTGCTGCATTCGAATTGGGATGCGAGTCTCTAGCGATGACATGTCGACATGTTGGCGAATTGCCAACTACACAGAGAATACTCGATCGAATTGTAAAAGCCAATTTCCATGATATCTCGTGAACGCCTGCTCCGATTCTCACCATTCTTGCTGCATTCGAATTGGGATGCGAGTCTCTAGCGATGACATGTCGACATGTTGGCGAATTGCCAACTACACAGAGAATACTCGATCGAATTGTAAAAGCCAATTTCCATGATATCTCGTGAACGCCTGCTCCGATTCTCACCATTCTTGCTGCATTCGAATTGGGATGCGAGTCTCTAGCGATGACATGTCGACATGTTGGCGAATTGCCAACTACACAGAGAATACTCGATCGAATTGTAAAAGCCAATTTCCATGATATCTCGTGAACGCCTGCTCCGATTCTCACCATTCTTGCTGCATTCGAATTGGGATGCGAGTCTCTAGCGATGACATGTCGACATGTTGGCGAATTGCCAACTACACAGAGAATACTCGATCGAATTGTAAAAGCCAATTTCCATGATATCTCGTGAACGCCTGCTCCGATTCTCACCATTCTTGCTGCATTCGAATTGGGATGCGAGTCTCTAGCGATGACATGTCGACATGTTGGCGAATTGCCAACTACACAGAGAATACTCGATCGAATTGTAAAAGCCAATTTCCATGATATCTCGTGAACGCCTGCTCCGATTCTCACCATTCTTGCTGCATTCGAATTGGGATGCGAGTCTCTAGCGATGACATGTCGACATGTTGGCGAATTGCCAACTACACAGAGAATACTCGATCGAATTGTAAAAGCCAATTTCCATGATATCTCGTGAACGCCTGCTCCGATTCTCACCATTCTTGCTGCATTCGAATTGGGATGCGAGTCTCTAGCGATGACATGTCGACATGTTGGCGAATTGCCAACTACACAGAGAATACTCGATCGAATTGTAAAAGCCAATTTCCATGATATCTCGTGAACGCCTGCTCCGATTCTCACCATTCTTGCTGCATTCGAATTGGGATGCGAGTCTCTAGCGATGACATGTCGACATGTTGGCGAATTGCCAACTACACAGAGAATACTCGATCGAATTGTAAAAGCCAATTTCCATGATATCTCGTGAACGCCTGCTCCGATTCTCACCATTCTTGCTGCATTCGAATTGGGATGCGAGTCTCTAGCGATGACATGTCGACATGTTGGCGAATTGCCAACTACACAGAGAATACTCGATCGAATTGTAAAAGCCAATTTCCATGATATCTCGTGAACGCCTGCTCCGATTCTCACCATTCTTGCTGCATTCGAATTGGGATGCGAGTCTCTAGCGATGACATGTCGACATGTTGGCGAATTGCCAACTACACAGAGAATACTCGATCGAATTGTAAAAGCCAATTTCCATGATATCTCGTGAACGCCTGCTCCGATTCTCACCATTCTTGCTGCATTCGAATTGGGATGCGAGTCTCTAGCGATGACATGTCGACATGTTGGCGAATTGCCAACTACACAGAGAATACTCGATCGAATTGTAAAAGCCAATTTCCATGATATCTCGTGAACGCCTGCTCCGATTCTCACCATTCTTGCTGCATTCGAATTGGGATGCGAGTCTCTAGCGATGACATGTCGACATGTTGGCGAATTGCCAACTACACAGAGAATACTCGATCGAATTGTAAAAGCCAATTTCCATGATATCTCGTGAACGCCTGCTCCGATTCTCACCATTCTTGCTGCATTCGAATTGGGATGCGAGTCTCTAGCGATGACATGTCGACATGTTGGCGAATTGCCAACTACACAGAGAATACTCGATCGAATTGTAAAAGCCAATTTCCATGATATCTCGTGAACGCCTGCTCCGATTCTCACCATTCTTGCTGCATTCGAATTGGGATGCGAGTCTCTAGCGATGACATGTCGACATGTTGGCGAATTGCCAACTACACAGAGAATACTCGATCGAATTGTAAAAGCCAATTTCCATGATATCTCGTGAACGCCTGCTCCGATTCTCACCATTCTTGCTGCATTCGAATTGGGATGCGAGTCTCTAGCGATGACATGTCGACATGTTGGCGAATTGCCAACTACACAGAGAATACTCGATCGAATTGTAAAAGCCAATTTCCATGATATCTCGTGAACGCCTGCTCCGATTCTCACCATTCTTGCTGCATTCGAATTGGGATGCGAGTCTCTAGCGATGACATGTCGACATGTTGGCGAATTGCCAACTACACAGAGAATACTCGATCGAATTGTAAAAGCCAATTTCCATGATATCTCGTGAACGCCTGCTCCGATTCTCACCATTCTTGCTGCATTCGAATTGGGATGCGAGTCTCTAGCGATGACATGTCGACATGTTGGCGAATTGCCAACTACACAGAGAATACTCGATCGAATTGTAAAAGCCAATTTCCATGATATCTCGTGAACGCCTGCTCCGATTCTCACCATTCTTGCTGCATTCGAATTGGGATGCGAGTCTCTAGCGATGACATGTCGACATGTTGGCGAATTGCCAACTACACAGAGAATACTCGATCGAATTGTAAAAGCCAATTTCCATGATATCTCGTGAACGCCTGCTCCGATTCTCACCATTCTTGCTGCATTCGAATTGGGATGCGAGTCTCTAGCGATGACATGTCGACATGTTGGCGAATTGCCAACTACACAGAGAATACTCGATCGAATTGTAAAAGCCAATTTCCATGATATCTCGTGAACGCCTGCTCCGATTCTCACCATTCTTGCTGCATTCGAATTGGGATGCGAGTCTCTAGCGATGACATGTCGACATGTTGGCGAATTGCCAACTACACAGAGAATACTCGATCGAATTGTAAAAGCCAATTTCCATGATATCTCGTGAACGCCTGCTCCGATTCTCACCATTCTTGCTGCATTCGAATTGGGATGCGAGTCTCTAGCGATGACATGTCGACATGTTGGCGAATTGCCAACTACACAGAGAATACTCGATCGAATTGTAAAAGCCAATTTCCATGATATCTCGTGAACGCCTGCTCCGATTCTCACCATTCTTGCTGCATTCGAATTGGGATGCGAGTCTCTAGCGATGACATGTCGACATGTTGGCGAATTGCCAACTACACAGAGAATACTCGATCGAATTGTAAAAGCCAATTTCCATGATATCTCGTGAACGCCTGCTCCGATTCTCACCATTCTTGCTGCATTCGAATTGGGATGCGAGTCTCTAGCGATGACATGTCGACATGTTGGCGAATTGCCAACTACACAGAGAATACTCGATCGAATTGTAAAAGCCAATTTCCATGATATCTCGTGAACGCCTGCTCCGATTCTCACCATTCTTGCTGCATTCGAATTGGGATGCGAGTCTCTAGCGATGACATGTCGACATGTTGGCGAATTGCCAACTACACAGAGAATACTCGATCGAATTGTAAAAGCCAATTTCCATGATATCTCGTGAACGCCTGCTCCGATTCTCACCATTCTTGCTGCATTCGAATTGGGATGCGAGTCTCTAGCGATGACATGTCGACATGTTGGCGAATTGCCAACTACACAGAGAATACTCGATCGAATTGTAAAAGCCAATTTCCATGATATCTCGTGAACGCCTGCTCCGATTCTCACCATTCTTGCTGCATTCGAATTGGGATGCGAGTCTCTAGCGATGACATGTCGACATGTTGGCGAATTGCCAACTACACAGAGAATACTCGATCGAATTGTAAAAGCCAATTTCCATGATATCTCGTGAACGCCTGCTCCGATTCTCACCATTCTTGCTGCATTCGAATTGGGATGCGAGTCTCTAGCGATGACATGTCGACATGTTGGCGAATTGCCAACTACACAGAGAATACTCGATCGAATTGTAAAAGCCAATTTCCATGATATCTCGTGAACGCCTGCTCCGATTCTCACCATTCTTGCTGCATTCGAATTGGGATGCGAGTCTCTAGCGATGACATGTCGACATGTTGGCGAATTGCCAACTACACAGAGAATACTCGATCGAATTGTAAAAGCCAATTTCCATGATATCTCGTGAACGCCTGCTCCGATTCTCACCATTCTTGCTGCATTCGAATTGGGATGCGAGTCTCTAGCGATGACATGTCGACATGTTGGCGAATTGCCAACTACACAGAGAATACTCGATCGAATTGTAAAAGCCAATTTCCATGATATCTCGTGAACGCCTGCTCCGATTCTCACCATTCTTGCTGCATTCGAATTGGGATGCGAGTCTCTAGCGATGACATGTCGACATGTTGGCGAATTGCCAACTACACAGAGAATACTCGATCGAATTGTAAAAGCCAATTTCCATGATATCTCGTGAACGCCTGCTCCGATTCTCACCATTCTTGCTGCATTCGAATTGGGATGCGAGTCTCTAGCGATGACATGTCGACATGTTGGCGAATTGCCAACTACACAGAGAATACTCGATCGAATTGTAAAAGCCAATTTCCATGATATCTCGTGAACGCCTGCTCCGATTCTCACCATTCTTGCTGCATTCGAATTGGGATGCGAGTCTCTAGCGATGACATGTCGACATGTTGGCGAATTGCCAACTACACAGAGAATACTCGATCGAATTGTAAAAGCCAATTTCCATGATATCTCGTGAACGCCTGCTCCGATTCTCACCATTCTTGCTGCATTCGAATTGGGATGCGAGTCTCTAGCGATGACATGTCGACATGTTGGCGAATTGCCAACTACACAGAGAATACTCGATCGAATTGTAAAAGCCAATTTCCATGATATCTCGTGAACGCCTGCTCCGATTCTCACCATTCTTGCTGCATTCGAATTGGGATGCGAGTCTCTAGCGATGACATGTCGACATGTTGGCGAATTGCCAACTACACAGAGAATACTCGATCGAATTGTAAAAGCCAATTTCCATGATATCTCGTGAACGCCTGCTCCGATTCTCACCATTCTTGCTGCATTCGAATTGGGATGCGAGTCTCTAGCGATGACATGTCGACATGTTGGCGAATTGCCAACTACACAGAGAATACTCGATCGAATTGTAAAAGCCAATTTCCATGATATCTCGTGAACGCCTGCTCCGATTCTCACCATTCTTGCTGCATTCGAATTGGGATGCGAGTCTCTAGCGATGACATGTCGACATGTTGGCGAATTGCCAACTACACAGAGAATACTCGATCGAATTGTAAAAGCCAATTTCCATGATATCTCGTGAACGCCTGCTCCGATTCTCACCATTCTTGCTGCATTCGAATTGGGATGCGAGTCTCTAGCGATGACATGTCGACATGTTGGCGAATTGCCAACTACACAGAGAATACTCGATCGAATTGTAAAAGCCAATTTCCATGATATCTCGTGAACGCCTGCTCCGATTCTCACCATTCTTGCTGCATTCGAATTGGGATGCGAGTCTCTAGCGATGACATGTCGACATGTTGGCGAATTGCCAACTACACAGAGAATACTCGATCGAATTGTAAAAGCCAATTTCCATGATATCTCGTGAACGCCTGCTCCGATTCTCACCATTCTTGCTGCATTCGAATTGGGATGCGAGTCTCTAGCGATGACATGTCGACATGTTGGCGAATTGCCAACTACACAGAGAATACTCGATCGAATTGTAAAAGCCAATTTCCATGATATCTCGTGAACGCCTGCTCCGATTCTCACCATTCTTGCTGCATTCGAATTGGGATGCGAGTCTCTAGCGATGACATGTCGACATGTTGGCGAATTGCCAACTACACAGAGAATACTCGATCGAATTGTAAAAGCCAATTTCCATGATATCTCGTGAACGCCTGCTCCGATTCTCACCATTCTTGCTGCATTCGAATTGGGATGCGAGTCTCTAGCGATGACATGTCGACATGTTGGCGAATTGCCAACTACACAGAGAATACTCGATCGAATTGTAAAGCCAATTTCCATGATATCTCGTGAACGCCTGCTCCGATTCTCACCATTCTTGCTGCATTCGAATTGGGATGCGAGTCTCTAGCGATGACATGTCGACATGTTGGCGAATTGCCAACTACACAGAGAATACTCGATCGAATTGTAAAAGCCAATTTCCATGATATCTCGTGAACGCCTGCTCCGATTCTCACCATTCTTGCTGCATTCGAATTGGGATGCGAGTCTCTAGCGATGACATGTCGACATGTTGGCGAATTGCCAACTACACAGAGAATACTCGATCGAATTGTAAAAGCCAATTTCCATGATATCTCGTGAACGCCTGCTCCGATTCTCACCATTCTTGCTGCATTCGAATTGGGATGCGAGTCTCTAGCGATGACATGTCGACATGTTGGCGAATTGCCAACTACACAGAGAATACTCGATCGAATTGTAAAAGCCAATTTCCATGATATCTCGTGAACGCCTGCTCCGATTCTCACCATTCTTGCTGCATTCGAATTGGGATGCGAGTCTCTAGCGATGACATGTCGACATGTTGGCGAATTGCCAACTACACAGAGAATACTCGATCGAATTGTAAAAGCCAATTTCCATGATATCTCGTGAACGCCTGCTCCGATTCTCACCATTCTTGCTGCATTCGAATTGGGATGCGAGTCTCTAGCGATGACATGTCGACATGTTGGCGAATTGCCAACTACACAGAGAATACTCGATCGAATTGTAAAAGCCAATTTCCATGATATCTCGTGAACGCCTGCTCCGATTCTCACCATTCTTGCTGCATTCGAATTGGGATGCGAGTCTCTAGCGATGACATGTCGACATGTTGGCGAATTGCCAACTACACAGAGAATACTCGATCGAATTGTAAAAGCCAATTTCCATGATATCTCGTGAACGCCTGCTCCGATTCTCACCATTCTTGCTGCATTCGAATTGGGATGCGAGTCTCTAGCGATGACATGTCGACATGTTGGCGAATTGCCAACTACACAGAGAATACTCGATCGAATTGTAAAAGCCAATTTCCATGATATCTCGTGAACGCCTGCTCCGATTCTCACCATTCTTGCTGCATTCGAATTGGGATGCGAGTCTCTAGCGATGACATGTCGACATGTTGGCGAATTGCCAACTACACAGAGAATACTCGATCGAATTGTAAAAGCCAATTTCCATGATATCTCGTGAACGCCTGCTCCGATTCTCACCATTCTTGCTGCATTCGAATTGGGATGCGAGTCTCTAGCGATGACATGTCGACATGTTGGCGAATTGCCAACTACACAGAGAATACTCGATCGAATTGTAAAAGCCAATTTCCATGATATCTCGTGAACGCCTGCTCCGATTCTCACCATTCTTGCTGCATTCGAATTGGGATGCGAGTCTCTAGCGATGACATGTCGACATGTTGGCGAATTGCCAACTACACAGAGAATACTCGATCGAATTGTAAAAGCCAATTTCCATGATATCTCGTGAACGCCTGCTCCGATTCTCACCATTCTTGCTGCATTCGAATTGGGATGCGAGTCTCTAGCGATGACATGTCGACATGTTGGCGAATTGCCAACTACACAGAGAATACTCGATCGAATTGTAAAAGCCAATTTCCATGATATCTCGTGAACGCCTGCTCCGATTCTCACCATTCTTGCTGCATTCGAATTGGGATGCGAGTCTCTAGCGATGACATGTCGACATGTTGGCGAATTGCCAACTACACAGAGAATACTCGATCGAATTGTAAAAGCCAATTTCCATGATATCTCGTGAACGCCTGCTCCGATTCTCACCATTCTTGCTGCATTCGAATTGGGATGCGAGTCTCTAGCGATGACATGTCGACATGTTGGCGAATTGCCAACTACACAGAGAATACTCGATCGAATTGTAAAAGCCAATTTCCATGATATCTCGTGAACGCCTGCTCCGATTCTCACCATTCTTGCTGCATTCGAATTGGGATGCGAGTCTCTAGCGATGACATGTCGACATGTTGGCGAATTGCCAACTACACAGAGAATACTCGATCGAATTGTAAAAGCCAATTTCCATGATATCTCGTGAACGCCTGCTCCGATTCTCACCATTCTTGCTGCATTCGAATTGGGATGCGAGTCTCTAGCGATGACATGTCGACATGTGGCGAATTGCCAACTACACAGAGAATACTCGATCGAATTGTAAAAGCCAATTTCCATGATATCTCGTGAACGCCTGCTCCGATTCTCACCATTCTTGCTGCATTCGAATTGGGATGCGAGTCTCTAGCGATGACATGTCGACATGTTGGCGAATTGCCAACTACACAGAGAATACTCGATCGAATTGTAAAAGCCAATTTCCATGATATCTCGTGAACGCCTGCTCCGATTCTCACCATTCTTGCTGCATTCGAATTGGGATGCGAGTCTCTAGCGATGACATGTCGACATGTTGGCGAATTGCCAACTACACAGAGAATACTCGATCGAATTGTAAAAGCCAATTTCCATGATATCTCGTGAACGCCTGCTCCGATTCTCACCATTCTTGCTGCATTCGAATTGGGATGCGAGTCTCTAGCGATGACATGTCGACATGTTGGCGAATTGCCAACTACACAGAGAATACTCGATCGAATTGTAAAAGCCAATTTCCATGAGATCTCGTGAACGCCTGCTCCGATTCTCACCATTCTTGCTGCATTCGAATTGGGATGCGAGTCTCTAGCGATGACATGTCGACATGTTGGCGAATTGCCAACTACACAGAGAATACTCGATCGAATTGTAAAAGCCAATTTCCATGATATCTCGTGAACGCCTGCTCCGATTCTCACCATTCTTGCTGCATTCGAATTGGGATGCGAGTCTCTAGCGATGACATGTCGACATGTTGGCGAATTGCCAACTACACAGAGAATACTCGATCGAATTGTAAAAGCCAATTTCCATGATATCTCGTGAACGCCTGCTCCGATTCTCACCATTCTTGCTGCATTCGAATTGGGATGCGAGTCTCTAGCGATGACATGTCGACATGTTGGCGAATTGCCAACTACACAGAGAATACTCGATCGAATTGTAAAAGCCAATTTCCATGATATCTCGTGAACGCCTGCTCCGATTCTCACCATTCTTGCTGCATTCGAATTGGGATGCGAGTCTCTAGCGATGACATGTCGACATGTTGGCGAATTGCCAACTACACAGAGAATACTCGATCGAATTGTAAAAGCCAATTTCCATGATATCTCGTGAACGCCTGCTCCGATTCTCACCATTCTTGCTGCATTCGAATTGGGATGCGAGTCTCTAGCGATGACATGTCGACATGTTGGCGAATTGCCAACTACACAGAGAATACTCGATCGAATTGTAAAAGCCAATTTCCATGATATCTCGTGAACGCCTGCTCCGATTCTCACCATTCTTGCTGCATTCGAATTGGGATGCGAGTCTCTAGCGATGACATGTCGACATGTTGGCGAATTGCCAACTACACAGAGAATACTCGATCGAATTGTAAAAGCCAATTTCCATGATATCTCGTGAACGCCTGCTCCGATTCTCACCATTCTTGCTGCATTCGAATTGGGATGCGAGTCTCTAGCGATGACATGTCGACATGTTGGCGAATTGCCAACTACACAGAGAATACTCGATCGAATTGTAAAAGCCAATTTCCATGATATCTCGTGAACGCCTGCTCCGATTCTCACCATTCTTGCTGCATTCGAATTGGGATGCGAGTCTCTAGCGATGACATGTCGACATGTTGGCGAATTGCCAACTACACAGAGAATACTCGATCGAATTGTAAAAGCCAATTTCCATGATATCTCGTGAACGCCTGCTCCGATTCTCACCATCTTGCTGCATTCGAATTGGGATGCGAGTCTCTAGCGATGACATGTCGACATGTTGGCGAATTGCCAACTACACAGAGAATACTCGATCGAATTGTAAAAGCCAATTTCCATGATATCTCGTGAACGCCTGCTCCGATTCTCACCATTCTTGCTGCATTCGAATTGGGATGCGAGTCTCTAGCGATGACATGTCGACATGTTGGCGAATTGCCAACTACACAGAGAATACTCGATCGAATTGTAAAAGCAATTTCCATGATATCTCGTGAACGCCTGCTCCGATTCTCACCATTCTTGCTGCATTCGAATTGGGATGCGAGTCTCTAGCGATGACATGTCGACATGTTGGCGAATTGCCAACTACACAGAGAATACTCGATCGAATTGTAAAAGCCAATTTCCATGATATCTCGTGAACGCCTGCTCCGATTCTCACCATTCTTGCTGCATTCGAATTGGGATGCGAGTCTCTAGCGATGACATGTCGACATGTTGGCGAATTGCCAACTACACAGAGAATACTCGATCGAATTGTAAAAGCCAATTTCCATGATATCTCGTGAACGCCTGCTCCGATTCTCACCATTCTTGCTGCATTCGAATTGGGATGCGAGTCTCTAGCGATGACATGTCGACATGTTGGCGAATTGCCAACTACACAGAGAATACTCGATCGAATTGTAAAAGCCAATTTCCATGATATCTCGTGAACGCCTGCTCCGATTCTCACCATTCTTGCTGCATTCGAATTGGGATGCGAGTCTCTAGCGATGACATGTCGACATGTTGGCGAATTGCCAACTACACAGAGAAACTCGATCGAATTGTAAAAGCAATTTCCATGAGATCTCGTGAACGCCTGCTCCGATTCTCACCATTCTTGCTGCATTCGAATTGGGATGCGAGTTCTCTAGCGATGACATGTCGACATGTTGGCGAATTGCCAACTACACAGAGAATACTCGATCGAATTGTAAAAGCCAATTTCCATGATATCTCGTGAACGCCTGCTCCGATTCTCACCATTCTTGCTGCATTCGAATTGGGATGCGAGTCTCTAGCGAGGACATGTCGACATGTTGGCGATTGCCAACTACACAGAGAATACTCGATCGAATTGTAAAAGCCAATTTCCATGATATCTCGTGAACGCCTGCTCCGATTCTCACCATTCTTGCGGCATTCGAATTGGGATGCGAGTCTCTAGCGATTGACCATGTCGACAGTGTTGGCGAATTGCCAACTACACAGAGAAATCATCGATCGAATTGTAAAAGCCAATTTCCATGAGATCTCGTGAACGCCTGCTCCGATTCTCAACCATTCTTGCTGCATTCGAATTGGGATGCGAGTCTCTAGCGATGACATGTCGACATGTTGGCGAATTGCCAACTACACAGAGAACACTCGATCGAATTGTAAAATCCATTTCCATGATATCTCGTGACGCCTGCTCCGATTCTCACCATTCTTGCTGCATTCGAATTGGGATGCGAGTCTCTAGCGATGACATGTCGACATGTTGGCGAATTGCCAACTACACAGAGAATCATCGATCGAATTGTAAAAGCAATTTCCATGATATCTCGTGAACGCCTGCTCCGATTCTCACCATTCTTGCTGCATTCGAATTGGGATGCGAGTCTCTAGCGATGACATGTCGACATGTTGGCGAATTGCCAACTACACAGAGAATACATCGATCGAATTGTAAAAGCCAATTTCCATGATATCTCGTGAACGCCTGCTCCGATTCTCACCATTCTTGCTGCATTCGAATTGGGATGCGAGTCTCTAGCGATGACATGTCGACATGTTGGCGAATTGCCACTACACAGAGAATCATCGATCGAATTGTAAAGCCAATTTCCATGATATCTCGTGAACGCCTGCTCCGATTCTCACCTTCTTGCTGCATTCGAATTGGGATGCGATTCTCTAGTGATGACATGTCGACATGTTGGCGAATTGCCAACTACACAGAGAATCAATCGATCGGTTTGTAAAAGCCAATTTCCATGATATCTACGTGACGCCTGCTCCGATTCTCACCATTCTTGCTGCATTCGAATTGGGATGCGAGTCTTCTAGCGATGACATGTCGACATGTTGGCGAATTGCCAACTACACAGAGAATCATCGATCGAATTGTAAAAGCCAATTTCCATGATATCTCGTGAACGCCTGCTCCGATTCTCACCATTCTTGCTGCATTCGAATTGGGATGCGAGTCTCTAGCGATGACATGTCGACATGTTGGCGAATTGCCAACTACACAGAGAATCATCGATCGAATTGTAAAAGCCAATTTCCATGATATCTCGTGAACGCCTGCTCCGATTCTCACCATTCTTGCTGCATTCGAATTGGGATGCGAGTCCTCTAGCGATGACATGTCGACATTTGGCGAATTGCCACTACACAGAGAATCATCGATCGAATTTTAAAAGCCAATTTCATGATATCTCGTGACGCCTGCTCCGATTCTCACATTCTTGCTGCATTCGAATTGGGATCGAGTCTCTAGCGAGGACATGTCGACATGTGGCGAATTGCCAACTACACAGAGATCATCGATCGAATGTAAAAGCCAATTCCATGATATCTCGTGACGCCTGCTCCGATCTCACCATTCTTGCTGCATTCGAATTGGGATGCGAGTCTCTAGTGATGACATGTCGAATGTTGGCGAATTGCCAACTACACAGAGAATCATCGATCGAATTGTAAAAGCAATTTCCATGATATCTCGTGAACGCCTGCTCCGATTTCACCATTCTTGCGCATTCGAATTGGGAATGCGAGTCTCTAGTGATGACATGTCGACATGTTGGCGAATTGCCAACTACACAGAGATCATCGATCGATTGTAAAATACAATTTCCATGATATCTCGTGAACGCCTGCTCCGATTCTCACCATATCTTGCTGCATTCGAATTAGGGATGCGATCTCTAGCGATGACATGTCGACATGTTGGCGAATTGCCAACTACACAGAGAATCATCGATCGAATTGTAAAAGCCAATTTCCATGATATCTCGTGAACGCCTGCTCCGATTCTCACCAGTCTTGCTGCATTCGAATTGGGATGCGAGTCTCTAGGCGAGTGACATGTCGACATGTTGGCGAATTGCCAACTACACAGAGAATCATCGATCGAATTGTAAAAGACAATTTCCATGATATCTCGTGAACGGCCTGCTCCGATTCTCACCATTCTTGCTGCATTCGAATTGGGATGCGAGTCTCTAGCGATGACATGTCCGACATGTTGGCGAATTGCCAACTACACAGAGAAGCATCGATCGAATTGTAAAAGCCATTTCCATGATATCTCGTGAACGCCTGCTCCGATTCTCACCATTCTTGCTGCATTCGAATTGGGATGCGACGTCCGTGTAGCGAGGCCATGGTCGACATGTTGGCGAATTGCCAACTACACAGAGAATCATCGATCGTGTTGTAAAAGACAATTGCCATGATAACTCGTGAACGGCTGCTCCGATTCTCACCATTCTTGCTGCATTCGAATTGGGATGCGAGTCTCTAGCGATGACATGTCGACATGTTGGCGAATTGCTAACTACACAGAGAATCATCGATCGGTTTTTCAAAGACAATTTACATGATATCTCGTGAACGCCTGCTCCGATTCTCACCATTCTTGCTGCATTCGAATTGGGATGCGAGTCTCTAGCGATGACATGTCGACATGTTGGCGAATTGCCAACTACACAGAGAATCATCGATCGAATTGTAAAAGACAATTTCCATGACATCACGTGACCGCCTCCTCCGATTCTCACCATACTTGCTGCATTTGAATTGGGATGCTAGTCTTTAGCGTTGACATGTCGACATGTTGGCGAATTGCCAACTACACAGAGAATCATCGATCGAATTTTAAAAGAAAATCTCCATGACATCACGTGAACGCCTGCTCGATTCTCACCATTCTGCTGCATTCGAATGGGATGCGAGTCTTAGCGATGACATGTCGACATGTTGGCGAATTGCCAACTACACAGAGAATCATCGATCGAATTGTAAAAGACAATTTCCATGATATCTCGTGAACGCCTCCTCCGATTCTCACCATTCTTGCTGCAGTCGAATTGGGATGCGAGTCCTCTAGCGATGACATGTCCGACATGTTGGCGAATTGCCAACTACACAGAGAATCATCGATCGAATTTTAAAAGCCAATTTCCATGAGATCTCGTGAACGCCTGCTCCGTTCTCACCATTCTGCTGCATTCGAATTGGGAGGCGAGTCTCTAGCGATGACATGTCGACCATGTTGGCGAATGCCAACTACACAGAGAATCATCGATCGGTTGTAAAAAGCCAATTTCATGATATCTCGTCAACGCCTGCTCCGTTCTCACCATTCTTGCGCATTCGAATTGGATGCGAGTCTCTATCGATGACATGTCGACATTTGGCGAATTGCCAATACACAGAGAATCATCGATCGATTGTAAAAGCCAATTTCCATGATATCTCGTGAACGCTGCTCCGATTCTCACCATTCTTGCGCATTCGAATTGGGAGCGAGTCTCTAGCGATGGACATGTCGACATGTTGGCGAATTGCCAACTACACAGAGATTATCGATCGGTTTGTAAAAGCCAATTTCCATGATATCTCGTGAACGCCTGCTCCGATTCTCCCATTCTTGCTGCATTCGAATTGGGGATGCGAGTCCTCTAGCGATGACATGTCGACCATGTTGGCGAATTGCCAACTACACAGAGAATCATCGATCGAATTGTAAAAGCCAATTTCCATGATATCTCGTGAACGCCTGCTCCGATTCTCACCATTCTGCTGCATTCGAATTGGGATGCGGTCTCTAGCGATGACATGTCGACAGTTGGCGAATTGCCAACTACACAGAGAATCATCGATCGAATTGTAAAAGCAATTTCCATGATATCTCGTGAACGCCTGCTCCGATTCTCCCATTCTTGCTGCATTCCAATTGGGGATGCGAGTCTTAGCGATGACATGTCGAATGTTGGCGAATTGCCAACTACACTAAGAGAATTATCGATCGGTTTGTAAAAGCCAATTTCCTGATATCTCGTGACGCCTGCTCCGATCTCACCATTCTTGCGCATTCGAATTGGATGCGAGTCTCTAGTGATGACATGTCGACATGTGGCGAATTGCCAATACACAGAGAATCATCGATCGAATTGTAAAATCCAATTTCCATGAATCTCGTGAACGCCTGCTCCGATTCTCACCATTCTGCTGCATTCGAATGGGATGCGAGTCTTAGCGATGACATGTCGAATGTTGGCGAATTGCAACTACACAGAGATCATCGATCGAATTGTAAAATCCAATTTCCATGAGATCTCGTGAACGCCTGCTCGATTCTCACCATCTTGCTGCATTCGAATTGGGGATGCGAGTCTCTAGCGAGACATGTCGACATGTTGGCGAATTGCCAACTACACAGAGATCATCGATCGAATTGTAAAAGCCAATTTCCTGATATCTCGTGAACGCATGCTCCGATTCTCACCATTCTTGCGGCATTCGAATTGGATGCGAGTCTCTAGCGAGGACATGTCGACATGTTGCGAATTGCCAACTACACAGAGGAATCATCGATCGGTTTGTAAAAGCCAATTTCCATGATATCCGTGAACGCCTGCTCCGATTCTCACCATTCTGCTGCATTCGAATGGGATGCGAGTCTCTAGCGATGACATGTCGACCATGTTGGCGAATTGCCAACTACACAGAGAATCATCGATCGGTTTGTAAAAGCCAATTTCCTGATATCTCGTGAACGCCTGCTCCGATTCCACCATTCTTGCTGCATTCGAATTGGGAATGCGAGTCTCTAGCGATGACTGTCGACATGTTGGCGAATTGCCAACTACACAGGAATCATCGATCGAATTGTAAAAGCCATTTCCATGATATCTCGTCAACGCCTGCTCCGATTCTCACCATTCTTGCTGCATTCGAATTGGGATGCGAGTCTCTAGCGATGGACATGTCGACATGTTGGCGAATTGCCAACTACACAGAGGAATCATCGATCGAATTGTAAAAGCCAATTTCCATGATATCTCGTGAACGCCTGCTCCGATCTCACCATTCTTGCTGCATTCGATTGGGATGCGAGTCTCTAGCGATGACTGTCGACATGTTGCGAATTGCCAACTACCAGAGAATCATCGATCGAATTGTAAAAGCCAATTTCCATGAGATCTCGTGAACGCTGCTCCGATTCTCACCATTCTTGCGGCATTCGAATTGGATGCGAGTCTCTAGCGATGACATGTCGACCATGTTGGCGAATGCCAACTACACAGAGATCATCGATCGAATTGTAAAAGCCAATTTCCATGAATCTCGTGAACGCCTGCTCCGATTCTCACCATTCTGCTGCATTCGAATTGGATGCGAGTCTCTAGCGATGACATGTCGAATGTTGGCGAATTGCCAACTACACAGGAATCATCGATCGAATTGTAAAAGCCAATTTCCATGATATCTCGTGAACGCCTGCTCCGATTTCACCATTCTTGCTGCATTCGACTTGGGATGCGAGTCTCTAGTGATGACATGTCGACATGTTGGCGAATTGCCAACTACACAGAGAATCATCGATCGAATTGTAAAAGCCAATTTCCTGATATCCTCGTGAACGCCTGCTACGATTCTCACCATTCCCTTCGCTGCATTCGAATTGGGATGCGAGTCTCTAGCTGATGACATGTCGACATGTGGCGAATTGCCAACTACACAGAGAATCATCGATCGAATTGTAAAGCCAATTTCCATGATATCTCGTCGAACGCCTGCTCCGATTCTCACCATTCTTGCTGCATTCGAATTGGGATGCGAGTCTCTAGCGATGACATGTCGAAATGTTGGCGAATTGCCAACTACACGAGAATCATCGATCGGTTTGTAAAATCCAATTTCCATGATATCTCGTGAACGCCTGCTCCGATTCTCACCATTCTTGCTGCATTCGATTGGGATGCGAGTCTCTAGCGATGACATTCGACATGTTGGCGAATTGCCAACTACACAGAGAATCATCGATCGAATTGTAAAAGCCATTTCCATGATATCTCGTGAACGCCTGCTCCGATTCTCACCATTCTGCTGCATTCGAATTGGGAATGCGAGTCTCTAGCGATGACATGTCGACATGTTGGCGAATTGGCCAACTACACAGAGAATCATCGATCGGTTTGTAAAAGCCAATTTCCATGATATCTCGTGAACGCCTGCTCCGATTCTCACCATTCTGCTGCATTCGAATGGGATGCGAGTCCTCTAGCGATGACATGTCCGACATGTTGGCGATTGCCAACTACACAGAGAATCATCGATCGAATTGTAAAAGACAATTTCCATGATATCTCGTCAACGCCTGCTCCGATTCTCACCATTCTTGCTGCATTCGAATTGGGATGCGAGTCCTCTAGCGATGACATGTCCGACATGTTGGCGAATTGCAACTACACAGAGAATCATCGATCGAATTTTAAAAGCCAATTTCCATGATATCTCGTGAACGCCTGCTCCGATTCTCACCATTCTTGCTGCTTCGAATTGGGATGCGAGTCTCTAGCGATGACATGTCGACATGTTGGCGAATTGCCAACTACACAGAGGAATCATCGATCGAATTGTAAAAGCCAATTTCATGATATCTCGTGAACGCCTGCTCCGATTCTCACCATTCTTGCTGCATTCGAATGGGATGCGAGTCTCTAGCGATGACATGTCGACATGTTGGCGAATTGCCAATACACAGAGAATACTCGATCGAATTGTAAAAGCCAATTTCATGATATCTCGTGAACGCCTGCTCCGTTCTCACCATTCTTGCTGCATTCCAATTGGGATGCGAGTCTCTAGCGATGACATTCGACATGTTGGCGAATGCCAACTACACAGAGATCATCGATCGAATTGTAAAAGACAATTTCCATGATATCTCGTGACGCCTGCTCCGATTCTCACATTCTTGCTGCATTCGAATTGGGAATGCGAGTCTCTAGCGAGACATGTCGACATGTTGGCGAATTGCCAACTACACAGAGATCATCGATCGAATTGTAAAAGCCAATTTCCATGATATCTCGTGAACGCATGCTCCGATTCTCACATTCTTGCTGCATTCGATTGGGATGCGAGTCTTAGCGATGACATGTCGACTGTTGGCGAATTGCAACTACACAGAGAATCATCGATCGAATTGTAAAAGCAATTTCCATGATATCTCGTGAACGCCTGCTCCGATTCTCACCATTCTTGCTGCATTCGAATTGGGATGCGAGTCTCTAGCGATGACATGTCGACATGTTGGCGAATTGCCAACTACACAGAGAATCATCGATCGGTTTGTAAAAGCCAATTTCCATGATATCTCGTGAACGCCTGCCTCCGATTCTCACCATTCTTGCTGCATTCGAATTGGGAGCGAGTCTCTAGCGATGACAGTCGACATGTTGGCGAATTGCCACTACACAGAGAATCATCGATCGGTTTGTAAAAGCCAATTTCCATGATATCTCGTGAACGCTGCTCCGATTCTCACCATTCTTGCTGCATTCGATTGGGATGCGAGTCTCTAGCGATGACATGTCGACATGTTGGCGAATTGCAACTACACAGAGATCATCGATCGAATTTTAAAAGCCAATTTCCATGAATCTCGTGAACGCCTGCTCGATTCTCACCATTCTTGCGCATTCGAATTGGATGCGAGTCTCTAGCGATGACATTCGACATGTTGGCGAATGCCAACTACACAGAGATCATCGATCGAATGTAAAAGCCAATTTCATGATATCTCGTGAACGCCTGCTCGATTCTCACCATCTTGCTGCATTCGAATGGGATGCGAGTCTTAGCGATGACATGTCGACAGTTGGCGAATTGCCACTACACAGAGAATCATCGATCGAATGTAAAAGCCAATTTCCATGATATCTCGTGAACGCCTGCCTCCGATTCTCACCATTCTTGCTGCATTCGAATTGGGATGCGAGTCTCTAGCGATGACATGTCGACATGTTGGCGAATTGCCAACTACACAGAGAATCATCGATCGAATTTTAAAAGCCAATTTCCATGAATCTCGTGAACGCCTGCTCGATTCTCACCATTCTTGCTGCCTTCGAATTGGGATGCGAGTCTCTAGCGATGACATTCGACATGTTGGCGAATTGCAACTACACAGAGATCATCGATCGAATTGTAAAAGCCAATTTCCATGAGATCTCGTGAACGCTGCTCCGATTCTCACCATCTTGCTGCATTCCAATTGGGGATGCGAGTCTCTAGCGATGACTGTCGACATGTTGCGAATTGCCAACTACCAGAGAATCATCGATCGAATGTAAAAGCCAATTTCCATGATATCTCGTGAACGCCTGCTCCGATCTCACCATTCTTGCTGCATTCGATTGGGATGCGAGTCTCTAGCGATGACATTCGACATGTTGGCGAATTGCAACTACACAGAGATCATCGATCGAATTGTAAAAGCCAATTTCCATGATATCTCGTGAACGCCTGCTCGATTCTCACCATCTTGCTGCATTCGATTGGGATGCGAGTCTTAGCGATGACATGTCGACTGTTGGCGAATTGCCAACTACACAGAGAATCATCGATCGAATTGTAAAATCCAATTTCCATGATATCTCGTGAACGCCTGCTCCGATTCTCACCATTCTTGCTGCATTCGAATTGGGATGCGAGTCCTCTAGCGATGACTGTCGACATGTTGGCGAATTGCCAACTACACAGAGAATACTCGATCGAATTGTAAAAGCCAATTTCCATGATATCTCGTGAACGCCTGCTCCGATTCTCACCATTCTTGCTGCATTCGAATGGGATGCGAGTCTTAGCGATGACATGTCGACCATGTTGGCGAATTGCCAACTACATCAGAGAATCATCGATCGAATTGTAAAAAGCAATTTCCTACTGATATCTCGTGAACGCACTGCTCGATTCTCACCATTCTTGCTGCATTCGAATTGGGATGCGAGTCTCTAGCGATGACATGTCGACATGTGGCGAATTGCCACCTACACAGAGAATCATCGATCGAATTGTAAAAGCCAATTTCCATGATATTCGTCAACGCCTGCTCCGATTCTCACCATTCTTGCTGCATTCGAATTGGGCATGCGAGTCTCTTAGCGATGACATGTCGACATGTTGGCGATATTGCCAACTACACAGAGAATCATCGATCGAATTGTAAAATCCAATTCATGATATCTCGTGAACGCCTGCTCCGATTCTCACCATTCTTGCTGCATTCGAATTGGGATGCGAGTCTCTAGCGATGACATGTCGACCTGTTGGCGAATTGCCAAACTACACAGAGAATCATCGATCGAATTGTAAAATCCAATTTCCATGATATCTCGTGAAACGCCTGCTCCGATTCTCACCATTCTTGCTGCATTCGAATTGGGATGCGAGTCTCTAGCGATGACATGTCGACATGTTGGCGAATTGCCAACTACACAGAGAATCATCGATCGAATTTTAAAAGCCAATTTCCATGATATCTCGTGAACGCCTGCTCCGATTCTCCCATTCTTGCTGCATTTCGAATTGGGATGCGAGTCTCTAGCGATGACATGTCGACATGTTGGCGAATTGCCAACTACACAGAGAATCATCGATCGAATTGTAAAGCCAATTTCCATGATAATCCCGTCAACGCATGCTCCGATTCTCACCATTCTTGCTGCATCGAATTGGGATGCGAGTCTCTAGCGATGACATGTCGACATGTTGGCGAATTGCCAACTACACAGAGAATCATCGATCGAATTGTAAAAGCCAATTTCCATGATAATCTCGTGAACGGCCCTGCTCCGATTCTCCCATTCTGCTGCATTCGAATTGGGATGCGAGTCTCTAGCGATGACATGTCGACATGTTGGCGAAATTGCCAACTACAAAGAGAATCATCGATCGAATTGTAAAAGCCAATTCCATGATATTCTCGTAACGCCTGCTCCGATTCTCACCATCTTGCTGCATTCGAATTGGGATGCGAGTCTCTAGTGATGACATGTCGACATGTTGGCGAATTGCCAACTACACAGAGAATCATCGATCGAATTTTAAAAGCAATTTCCATGATAATCTCGTGAACTGACTGCTCGATTCTCACCATTCTGCTGCATTCGAATTGGGATGCGAGTCTCTAGCGATGACATGTCGACATGTTGGCGAATTGCCAACTACCCAGAGAATCATCGATCGAATTGTAAAAGCCAATTTCCATGATATCTCGTGCCACGCCTGCTCCGATTCTCACCCTTCTTGCTGCATTCGAATTGGGATCGAGTCTCTAGCGATGACATGTCGACATGTTGGCGAATTGCCAACTACACAGAGAATCATCGATCGAATTGTGAAAAGCCAATTTCCATGATATCTCGTGAACGCCTGCCTCCGATTCTCACCATTCTGCTGCATTCGAATTGGATGCGAGTCTCTAGCGATGACATGTCGACATGTTGGCGAATTGCCAACTACACAGAGAATCATCGATCGAATTGTAAAAGCCAATTTCATGATATCTCGTGAACGCCTGCCTCCGATTCTCACCATTCTTGCTGCATTCGAATTGGGATGCGAGTCTCTAGCGATGGACATGTCGACATGTGGCGAATTGCCACTACACAGAGAATACTCGATCGAATTGTAAAAGACAATTTCCATGATATCTCGTGAACGCATGCTCCGATTCTCACATTCTTGCTGCATCGAATTGGGATGCGAGTCTATAGCGATGACATGTCGACTGTTGGCGAATTGCCAACTACACGAGAATCATCGATCGGTTTGTAAAAGCCAATTTCATGATATCTCGTGAACGCATGCTCCGATTCTCCCATTCTTGCTGCATTCGAATTGGGAGCGAGTCTCTAGCGATGGACATGTCGACATGTTGGCGAATTGCAACTACACAGAGAATCATCGATCGAATTGTAAAATCCAATTTCCATGATATCTCGTGAACGCCTGCTCCGATTCTCACCTTCTTGCTGCATTCGAATGGGATGCGAGTCTCTAGCGATGACTGTCGACATGTTGCGAATTGCCAACTACACGAGAATCATCGATCGGTTTGTAAAAGCCAATTCCATGATATCTCGTGAACGCATGCTCCGATTCTCACCATCTTGCTGCATTCGAATTGGATGCGAGTCTCTAGTGATGACATGTCGACAGTTGGCGAATTGCAACTACACAGAGATCATCGATCGAATTGTAAAAGCCAATTTCCATGATATCTCGTGAACGCTGCTCCGATTCTCACATTCTTGCTGCATTCGAATGGGATGCGAGTCTTAGCGATGACATGTCGAATGTTGGCGAATTGCCAACTACACGAGAATCATCGATCGAATGTAAAAGCCAATTTCATGATATCTCGTGAACGCCTGCTCGATTCTCACCATTCTGCTGCATTCGAATGGGATGCGAGTCCTCTAGCGATGACATGTCGACAGTTGGCGAATTGCAACTACACAGAGATCATCGATCGAATTGTAAAAGCCAATTTCATGATATCTCGTGAACGCCTGCCTCCGATTCTCACATTCTTGCTGCATTCGAATTGGGATGCGAGTCTCTAGCGATGACTGTCGACATGTTGGCGATTGCCAACTACACAGAGAATCATCGATCGGTTTGTAAAAGCCAATTTCATGATATCTCGTGAACGCCTGCTCCGATCTCACCATTCTTGCGCATTCGAATTGGGATGCGAGTCTCTAGCGATGGACATGTCGACATGTTGGCGAATTGCCAACTACACAGAGAATCATCGATCGAATTGTAAAATCCAATTTCCATGATATCTCGTGAACGCCTGCCTCCGATTCTCACATTCTTGCTGCATTCGAATTGGGATGCGAGTCTCTAGCGATGACTGTCGACATGTTGGCGATTGCCAACTACACAGAGAATCATCGATCGGTTTGTAAAAGCCAATTTCATGATATCTCGTGAACGCCTGCTCCGATCTCACCATTCTTGCGCATTCGAATTGGGATGCGAGTCTCTAGCGATGGACATGTCGACATGTTGGCGAATTGCCAACTACACAGAGAATCATCGATCGAATTGTAAAAGCCAATTTCCATGATATCTCGTGAACGCCTGCCTCCGATTCTCACCATCTTGCTGCATTCGAATTGGATGCGAGTCTCTAGCGATGACATGTCGACATGTGGCGAATTGCCAACTACACAGAGAATCATCGATCGAATTGTAAAAGCCAATTTCCATGATATCTCGTGAACGCCTGCTCCGATTCTCACCATTCTTGCTGCATTCGAATTGGGAGCGAGTCTCTAGCGAGACATGTCGACATGTGGCGAATTGCCAACTACACGAGAATCATCGATCGAATGTAAAAGCCAATTCCATGATATCTCGTGAACGCTGCTCCGATTCTCACATTCTTGCTGCATCGAATTGGGATGCGAGTCTCTAGCGAGACATGTCGACATGTGGCGAATTGCCAATACACAGAGAATCATCGATCGAATTGTAAAATCCAATTTCCATGATATCTCGTGAACGCTGCTCCGATTCTCACCATTCTTGCTGCATTCGAATTGGGATGCGAGTCTCTAGCGATGACATGTCCGACATGTTGGCGAATTGCCAACTACACAGAGAATCATCGATCGAATTGTAAAAGCCAATTTCCATGATATCTCGTGAACGCCTGCTCGATTCTCACCATTCTTGCTGCATTCGAATGGGATGCGAGTCCTCTAGCGATGACATGTCGACATGTTGGCGAATTGCCAACTACACAGAGAATCATCGATCGAATTTTAAAAGCCAATTCCATGATATCTCGTGACGCCTGCTCCGATTCTCACCATTCTTGCTGCATTCGAATTGGGATGCGAGTCTCTAGCGATGACATGTCCGACATGTTGGCGAATTGCCAACTACACAGAGAATCATCGATCGAATTTTAAAAGCCAATTCCATGATATCTCGTGACGCCTGCTCCGATTCTCACCATTCTTGCTGCATTCGAATTGGGAATGCGAGTCTCTAGCGATGACATGTCGACATGTTGGCGAATTGCCAACTACACAGAGAATCATCGATCGAATTGTAAAAGCCATTTCCATGATATCTCGTGAACGCCTGCTCCGATTCTCACCATTCTTGCTGCTTCGAATTGGGATGCGGTCTCTAGCGATGACATGTCGACAGTTGGCGAATTGCCAACTACCAGAGAATCATCGATCGAATGTAAAAGCCAATTTCCATGAATCTCGTGAACGCTGCTCCGATTCTCACATTCTTGCTGCATTCGATTGGGATGCGAGTCTATAGCGATGACATGTCGACATGTTGGCGAATTGCCAACTACCAGAGAATCATCGATCGAATGTAAAAGCCAATTCCATGATATCTCGTCAACGCCTGCTCCGATTCTCACCATTCTGCTGCATTCGAATTGGGATGCGAGGTCTCTAGCGATGACATGTCGACATGTTGGCGAATGCCAACTACACAGAGAATCATCGATCGAATTTTAAAAGCCAATTTCCATGATATCTCGTGAACGCCTGCTCCGATTCTCACCATTCTTGCTGCATTCGAATTGGGATGCGAGTCTCTAGCGATGGACATGTCGACATGTTGGCGAATTGCCAACTACACAGAGAATCATCGATCGAATTGTAAAAGCCAATTTCCATGATATCTCGTGACGCCTGCTCCGATTCTCACCATTCTTGCTGCATTCGAATTGGGATGCGAGTCTCTAGTGATGACATGTCGACATGTTGGCGATTGCCAACTACACAGAGAATCATTGATCGAATTGTAAAAGCCAATTTCCATGATATCTCGTGAACGCCTGCTCCGATTCTCACCATTCTTGCGGCATTCGAATTGGGATGCGAGTCTCTAGCGAGACATGTCGACATGTTGCGAATTGCCAACTACACAGAGATCATCGATCGAATTTTAAAAGCCAATTTCCATGATATCTCGTGAACGCATGCTCCGATTCTCACATTCTTGCTGCATTCGAATTGGGATGCGAGTCTCTAGTGATGACATGTCGACAGTTGGCGAATTGCCAACTACACAGAGAATCATCGATCGAATTGTAAAAGCCAATTTCCATGAATCTCGTGAACGCCTGCTCCGATTCTCCCATTCTTGCTGCATTCGAATTGGGATGCGGTCTCTAGCGATGACATGTCGAATGTTGGCGAATTGCAACTACACAGAGATCATCGATCGAATTGTAAAAGACAATTTCCATGATATCTCGTGACGCCTGCTCCGATCTCACCATTCTTGCTGCATCGAATTGGGATGCGAGTCTATAGCGATGACATGTCGAATGTTGGCGAATTGCCAATACACAGAGAATCATCGATCGATTGTAAAAGCCAATTCCATGATATCTCGTGACGCCTGCTCCGATCTCACCATTCTTGCTGCATTCGAATTGGGAATGCGAGTCTCTAGCGATGGACATGTCGACATGTTGGCGAATTGCCAACTACACAGAGAATCATCGATCGAATGTAAAAGCCAATTTCCATGATATCTCGTGAACGCCTGCTCCGATTCTCACCATCTTGCTGCATTCGAATTGGGATGCGAGTCTCTAGCGATGACATGTCGACATGTTGGCGAATTGCAACTACACAGAGAATCATCGATCGAATTGTTAAAAGCCAATTTCCATGATATCTCGTGAACGCCTGCTCGATTCTCACCATTCTTGCTGCATTCGAATTGGGATGCGAGTCTCTAGCGATGACATGTCGACATGTTGGCGAATTGCCAATACACAGAGAATCATCGATCGATTGTAAAAGCCAATTCCATGATATCTCGTGAACGCCTGCTCCGATTCTCACCATTCTGCTGCATTCGAATTGGGATGCGAGTCTCTAGCGATGACATGTCGGACATGTTGGCGAATTGCAACTACACAGAGAATCATCGATCGAATTGTAAAAGCCAATTTCCATGATATATCGTGAACGCCTGCTCGATTCTCACCATTCTGCTGCATTCGAATTGGATGCGAGTCTCTAGCGATGACATGTCGACATGTTGGCGAATTGCCAACTACACAGAGAATCATCGATCGAATGTAAAAGCCAATTCCATGATATCTCGTGAACGCCTGCTCCGATTCTCCCATTCTTGCTGCATTCGAATGGGATGCGAGTCTCTAGCGATGACATGTCGACATGTTGGCGAATTGCCAACTACACAGAGAATCATCGATCGAATGTAAAAGCCAATTCCATGATATCTCGTCAACGCCTGCTCCGATTCTCCCATTCTTGCTGCATTCGAATGGGATGCGAGTCTCTAGCGATGGACATGTCGACATGTTGGCGAATTGCCAACTACACAGAGAATCATCGATCGAATTGTAAAAGCCAATTCCATGATATCTCGTGAACGCTGCTCCGATTCTCACCATTCTTGCTGCATCGAATTGGGATGCGAGGTCTCTAGCGATGACATGTCGACATGTGGCGAATTGCCAACTACACAGAGAATCACGATCGAATTGTAAAAGCCATTTCCATGATATCTCGTGAACGCCTGCTCCGATTCTCACCATTCTTGCTGCATTCGAATTGGGATGCGAGTCTCTAGCGAGACATGTCGACATGTTGGCGAATGCCAACTACACAAGAATCATCGATCGAATGTAAAAGCCAATTTCATGATATCTCGTGACGCCTGCTCCGATTTCACCATTCTTGCCTGCATTCGAATTGGATGCGAGTCTCTAGTGATGACATGTCGAATGTTGGCGAATTGCAACTACACAGAGATCATCGATCGAATTGTAAAAGCCAATTTCCATGATATCTCGTGACGCCTGCTCCGATTCTCACCATTCTTGCGCATTCGAATTGGGATGCGAGTCTCTAGCGATGGACATGTCGACATGTTGCGAATTGCCAACTACACAGAGAATCATCGATCGAATTGTAAAAGCCAATTTCCATGATATCTCGTGAACGCCTGCTCGATTCTCACCATTCTTGCCTGCATTCGAATTGGGATGCGAGTCTCTAGCGAGACATGTCGACATGTTGGCGAATGCCAACTACACAGAGAATCATCGATCGAATTGTAAAAGACAATTTCCATGATATCTCGTGACGCCTGCTCCGATTCTCACCATTCTTGCGCATTCGAATTGGGATGCGAGTCTATAGCGATGACATGTCGACATGTGGCGAATTGCCAACTACACAGAGAATCATCGATCGAATTTTAAAAGCCAATTTCCATGATATCTCGTGAACGCCTGCTCCGATTTCACCATTCTTGCTGCATTCGAATTGGGAGCGAGTCTCTAGCGATGACATGTCGACTGTTGGCGAATTGCCAACTACACAGAGAATCATCGATCGAATTGTAAAAGCCAATTTCCATGATATCTCGTGAACGCCTGCTCGATTCTCACCATTCTTGCTGCATTCGAATTGGGATGCGAGTCTCTAGCGATGACATGTCGACCATGTTGGCGAATTGCCAACTACACGAGAATCATCGATCGAATTTTAAAAGCCAATTTCCATGATATCTCGTGAACGCATGCTCCGATTCTCACCATTCTTGCTGCATTCGAATTGGGATGCGAGTCTCTAGCGATGACAGTCGACATGTTGGCGAATTGCCAACTACACAGAGATCATCGATCGAATTGTAAAAGCCAATTTCCATGATATCTCGTGAACGCATGCTCCGATTCTCACCATTCTGCTGCATTCGAATTGGGATGCGGTCTCTAGCGATGGACATGTCGACATGTTGGCGAATTGCCAATACACAGAGAATCATCGATCGAATTGTAAAAGCCAATTTTCCATGATATCTCGTCAACGCCTGCTCCGATTATCACCATTCTTGCTGCATTCGAATTGGGATGCGAGTCTCTAGCGATGACATGTCGACATGTGGCGAATTGCCAACTACACAGGAATCATCGATCGGTTTGTAAAAGCCAATTTCCATGATATCTCGTGAACGCTGCTCCGATTCTCACATTCTTGCTGCATTCGAATTGGGATGCGAGTCTCTAGCGATGGACATGTCGACATGTTGGCGAATTGCCAATACACAGAGAATCACGATCGAATTGTAAAATCCAATTTCCATGATATCTCGTGAACGCCTGCTCCGATTATCACCATTCTTGCTGCATTCGAATTGGGATGCGAGTCTCTAGCGATGAATGTCGACATGTGGCGAATTGCCAATACACAGAGAATCATCGATCGAATTGTAAAAGCCAATTTCCATGATATCTCGTGAACGCCTGCTCCGATTTCACCATTCTTGCGCATTCGAATTGGGATGCGAGTCTTAGCGATGACATGTCGACAGTTGGCGAATTGCCAACTACACAGGAATCATCGATCGAATGTAAAAGCCAATTTCATGATATCTCGTGAACGCCTGCTCCGATTCTCACAATTCTTGCTGCATCGAATTGGGATGCGAGTCTCTAGCGATGACATGTCGACATGTGGCGAATTGCCAACTACACAGAGAATCATCGATCGAATTGTAAAAGCCAATTTCCATGATATCTCGTGAACGCCTGCTCGATTCTCACCATTCTTGCGCATTCGAATTGGGATGCGAGTCTCTAGCGATGACATGTCGACATGTTGGCGAATTGCCACTACACAGAGATCATCGATCGAATTGTAAAAGCCATTTCCATGATATCTCGTGAACGCCTGCTCGATTCTCACCATTCTTGCTGCATTCGAATTGGGAGCGAGTCTCTAGCGATGACATGTCGACATGTGGCGAATTGCCAACTACACAGAGAATCATCGATCGAATTGTAAAAGCCAATTCCATGATATCTCGTCAACGCCTGCTCCGATTCTCACATTCTTGCTGCATTCGAATTGGGATGCGAGTCTCTAGCGATGACATGTCGAATGTTGGCGAATTGCCAATACACAGAGAATAATCGATCGAATTGTAAAATCCAATTTCCATGATATCTCGTGAACGCCTGCTCGATTCTCACCATCTTGCTGCATTCGAATGGGATGCGAGTCTCTAGCGATGACATGTCGACATGTTGGCGAATTGCCAACTACACAGAGAATCATCGATCGAATTGGGATGCGAGTCTTAGCGATGACATGTCGAATGTTGGCGAATTGCCAACTACACAGAGATCATCGATCGAATTGTAAAAGCAATTTCCATGATATCTCGTGAACGCATGCTCCGATTCTCACATTCTTGCTGCATTCGAATTGGGATGCGAGTCTCTAGCGAGGACATGTCGACATGTTGGCGAATTGCCAACTACACAGAGAATCATCGATCGAATTGTAAAATCCAATTTCCATGATATCTCGTGAACGC